>APFE030207170.1:54657-83697 GCA_000404065.3 Pinus taeda | reverse complement strand
ACTTATAGAAGTAACAAAATGATCCCATGACTCGGGCAACGAGCACAATAAAGTAATAGCTTTATCCTCTGATGGAATTTTTACTTCTATACTTTGTAATTGCACAAGAAGAGTATTAAAAGCATTTAAATGATCAACAATCGATGTACCTTCCTTCATTCACAAACTGTACAACTGTCGTTTCAGGAGAATCCTATTGGTTAAGGATTTGTTCATGTACAGTTTCTCCAGTTTCGTCCACAAACTAGCAGCTGTTGTCTTCGACACGATATTAAACAGGACATCGTCCGCCAGGCATAATCGAATAGCACTTACTGCTCTTTCATCCATCTCATCCCACTCATCGTCTGTGATGTTGTAAGGTTGTTTGGATTTACCCATCAATGCCTTTAACACGCCTTGTTGGACAAGCAAGTCATGCATTTTCACCTTCCAGATCTCAAAATTATTTTTGCCATTAAACTTCTCAATTTCAAACCGGGCACTTTGAGTTTTCGCCATCTTGTATCAGCCAAAAAACACAATAATCTCCAATATCCAACTTTAAATACCAGCAATAAAAAAAAACTGCCTATGCCTTTCTGCCTTTGCCTTTAAAAAAAAAAAACAAAATCTGCCCTTTGTACTTCATAGAAAAAAATTTCTGCAATATGCACTGATATGCCTTTGCTTTAAAAAAAAAAAACAAACTTGTTTTTGTTTTTATTACTTGACCTATCTTCTTAGAGCTCACCAATCCTGTTGCAAATCTACAGTTTGGATCTACATCATCGCACTCTCAACACGTGTTTTCAATGTTGGAGCAATACATTCAAAGACATATTACGCTCACAATCAAATACTCATAATACCACCATATGTCTCACAATCAAATGCTCATAATACAAACGCTCACTGTTTTTACCAAAGATAGAGCATAGTTTGGATTGGTAGTGGAGTCACGATAACTGAATTAAATGATGCATCATATCAGTAAGGTTGATAATTGAGATGTGCGTCGAAACCTTTATTTTGTAGCATAGGTAGTATGAGGTTATGTTGCTCCACCTGGGATTAGTTAGAGTTATAATTAAGGAAATAAAGAAAGAATCACCAACACCTGGAACACGGAGAGCACTACATCCAGCAACAACGATCACTTAATCCACCACGCCCGCAGAGACACCATGCAGTGCCTCCAGGCAGCACCACTAGGCAGTACCAACACTCAGCACGTCATACACAGGTCCAGCATGCAGCGCTCCACGCAGGTGGTTTGGTAAACAACGTTCACTCAAATGCATACCAGCAGTTTTGCGCATAGTAGACTCCCGCACCAGCACTGGAGTCCTGTTAACGCACAACGCTTCCAAACATATGTAAACGCACAACACTAATTTAATACACGCTCCACCACGCAACGCAATCACACCTCCACGCAGGTTTTACTCAGCGCACCAGCAGCTCCACGCAGCACCAGGCACCAGCGCTCCAACATCGCTCTGATACCACTTGTTGGAGATCAGATGCACAACTAAATTAAAAAACAAATACAACAGATAAATCAAGCACATCAAGACACAGGAATTAACGTGGTTCACCCAACCAATCTGGGCTATGTCCACACAACATAGGCATCGGCAATCTTATTAATCAAACAGGAGATTACATAATTAAATCCTCACAAAACTCTCACCCTCATAGCAAACATCCGAATGGTTGCCTGTTATATAGCAAAGAGAATCTAACAACCTTATTAACTCACTCACATCAAATATAGGAGGCATTAATCATCTCCCAACAACCTGGAGCTAATATAGGAACAGATTCCTATTGTTGTCATCAACTGAGATTTTGCCTATCTTACTCCAAACAAAAAATCTCAACAGGCATTCCAATGTGTCAACTATGTGAAGATGTTTGATTACATCATAATTGCTATCTTCCATTTCGCTCAGAAGTAATTGCTTGATCTCCTCAACAAGCATTCCAACGCGTTCATAATATGCGGTGCCTAATTATAGTTCAGTGCAATTAAAATAAATAGACGAGAAAGATAGAGATAGGTGGCATGATAGAGTGATAGCTAACAAGAAACATAAAAGTAAAAGCAAACAACCAGCAGATGACAAATAGGTACCCGCCCCTTTTTCAGAAATTCCTTTATTTGCTGTATTCCTTTATGAGAGCCATCGGGGTGATTCTAAGAATCGCCTTGCCACCCGTGGCGATTCTGCCACCTCCATTCTCAACACCTGGCTCTGATGTTCATAAAATTATATTTATTTATCGCAGAAAATTAGTGGCTCTAATGTTCATAAAATTATATTTATTTATCGCAGAAAATTAGTGTGTTTTAAAACCGAAATATATGGAGCAAGTTTATATATTGCATTATTGATATAGTTATGTTACCTACGAATAATCACGTTGTCTCCACCAAAATATATTGAGAAGTCATGATGTAATCGCATATTTTTGGTTTGATTTATTATATTTTTAATATAATTATGCTACTATTGAATATGTATTTTTGGTTTGATTTATTATATTTTTAATATAATTATGCTACTATTGAATATTTGTGTTGCGTTGACTTTACGGTTTATGTCTCCTGGTTTATGATGTTAATGTTTGAGAGTATTTTGATGGAATTATGTACATCTCATCTTCAATTGTTACTACACCATTAGTACACAAAACATTGTATTTCACAACGCTAATGGTAAATATTTTAGCCGTGTAGTTAATGTACTACGTGGTATTTTGTTATTGTTTAGAAACAACCTAGTTCCCAAGGCATACTATAAATATTTTATCAGTGCAATTCATGCACTAACTAATATTCTCATTTGGTTTGAAAGTTGTTTTTTCAACCAAGGAAACTTTTTTTTCGTTATTCCCGTTTATATTTATACACTAGCAAATCTCTTTATATCGAATATACTAATTTGGGATTTCAATCTTTGGTATATATAGACAAAAGGTGGAACCAGAACCATGGAAGACTGACCTTATCATTGAAACACTTTTATAAATTTAAAACAGTCCAATAGAGCGTTACTCAGCCATGGTATTGCTGTGCTCTTTCCTGTGACACTCCCACTGCCATTGCATGCATAAAACCTCTCGCTATCAGGCTCTACAGAACCAGGAATATTCAAGAAGGGCTCAAAACAATGGTAGGTTTTGAAACATCAGAGCCATCGGGGCGATTCTCAGAATCGTCACGATGGCTCTAATGTTCATAAAATTATATTTATACACTAGCAAATCTCTTTAAACAAAATTAAAAACTCATGATATTCTATACAACACTTTTAGCTTCGCTCCCCCATATCACTTACATATCAAAGGTATGTGTATTTACATAGATGTTATAACTTCCTACGTTTATCTGGCACTCTCAAATCATTTAAATACATCACAGATAAACTTCCACACTGTTCACCATGTGTCCACTGGTCCATTGGATCTGTTGCCGATAGATCCAACAATACGATGCATCATATATCACATCCTCGTCATTCAACTTATTGTAGTTAAAAATTTATGCCAAGACAATGTATTTTGCAAAATAAACATGCATAAGTAGATTCAACAAAGAAAGTTTTAATTAAAACAATAGGATATGCTATAACCTTCTGTGAAAATGTCATGGTTATGCTATAACCAAAAGTTAGCTATCACAATAGGCATACTATAGCTAACCAACAAGATTTATCTTTTTCCCTTCATAAGCCTCTTTGTTCCTTTGTCATCTCTTAATGTATCCAAATATGCCAAAAATAATATTATCCCTTATTTAAATTTGAATATTTGAAAGAGATCAATTGAGAAATATGCTTTAGAGTCCTTTAATCTCTTTTATGTTAAACAAAAATAAAAAGATCATAAAATAGAAAAACGTATTGATATTCATGTTACATTTTTGGATTTAAAAACTTTGGGAGCATGTCTCATAAGGTGTGGAGCTTATAAAATTACTAGATGATATCAAGGGAAAAACAATTTCCACCATAGTGTAGGGTTTAAAAGTTGAAGCCAACATATTACATCAAAAAAATGGTATTTGTTTCCACGAATGGTACTTCTTTTATGGTTGTTAATCAAACAAGATTTATCATTTTATTAAAAAAAACTTGTGCCAAATTTAATAAGTGTTCATTGCATTGCTCATCAAGAAGACTTAGTAGCACTAAATGCTTTGAAACGAATTAATGCTTAGTTATTGTTCATTAAAAATTAGCAAGTAATGTAGATTAGGGTTCAATACTAGAATAAAATAAATAAACAACTTGTCACACTACCAGAAATCATGGAGCTTTGACACTTTAATATCTTCAAATTCTTGGACTTAGATGGTTATTTTGGGGAATTGTGGAAAAATTTGTAGCATTATGTAATTTTTTTGGAAACTGAAACAAATTAATAACTTGGAAATCAAAGTTAAATTTTGTGCTAAATTATGTAACCTTTAAACCTAACAAAATGAATGTTCAAATCATTTTTTTTGAAATAGCATAAAATACAATTTTATGCATTTAAGATTACACATATAGGCTTTATTAATGCATCAATTTTTAAAACACAACCTCCAAACCTAGGCTAGATTCTAGTTCATAATTACATTCCCATTGGAGATGCATAAAAGGAAAGAGTTATGCTTGTATTCTCAAACATATTATCATAAGTTGTAATCTTACAGGTGTGGTACATGTGTGTTATATATTGTGATCGTGAGTTATAATTGTGAGTTTCTAGATTACTATCTTTAGCTAATCAAATCCATTTTCTTAGAGCATGAATAGGCCTAAAAGTTAAGAGAATGTGTTTCCTCCTAAGAGGTCACAGGTTCAAAAACTACAAGGGGTTAGAGTAGGTATGCCTTCGTAGACATAATAATCAAATCGTTGCGTGGAGGTGGGTCTCTTGTCCCACAAACAAGGGGGTCTCATACACCAATTTTGTGTCTGGCTTGGCCATGACCTTAAAATTGGATAATAATAATAATTAGGATATAGATTGTTAGAAATTCATATTTTATAAGGGTGAAAGCATGGAGCTGGGTTACACTTTTTGGTAAGAGATGGCACGTTTGGGTGGAAAAAATGATTGCTTGATAGAGCCATTTTTAAGTGCTCTATCGAGCCATTTGAGCACTTAAACAATGTAATCCAATGTTATGTAGGAGCTCGATTTAGCCATGTCTTTGCGGCAATCAAATGAAGGAGATTGGGTTTTGGATTTATTTTCTGGCTCAAGTAAGTTTTATTATATGGAATTGAATTTCAATATGTTATTTACATTGTACTAATTTACTTCATTATTTCTTTTGTGTTTGATAATTAGGTACAACACTAACATGTTGCCTTCAAAAAGGAATAAATTGCATTGCCATTGAAAAAGATCCAATACAGTGCAATTTTATTTAGCAAAAGAATTAATGCTCTTCAATTTCTTCCAGATGCAATGAAAGAAATTGGGTTGAAGAAAGGGGACTTTAGTGAATCATGTGTGGCGAAAAAGGCAAAGGAACCCCAACCACCATTACACGAAATGATTGGAAAGGCATACATTGGGAGATTCGCAGACATCAAAGATCCATTAGAGAAGGAAAATGAGCAAAATGAAGCAGAAAATATTGTGGAAGAAAACAATGGTGAAACTCCAAAGGATGAAGAGTTTGGATTACGTGACATTGTTGATTAAATTTAAGTTATGCTTGGAAATCAAGTTCATTTTTGGAAACTATTAATTAGTTAACCTTGTAATGTTTTGACTTTGACATTTTATGAGAAGAATAAGCACTAAATCAAGGTTGTTATGTGTTCAATATTTGTATTATGTGATTTTCGCATTCATTTTTATGTTAATCATTATTTTTTGAAAAAAAAAACAGTGGTTATTATTATTTTTTGACACGAAATTCATAAAAAAAACTATTTTTTTAACCATTTTTAGCTAAAATTTTCCAATAAAAATTGTGATTTTGACATTTCATCTCTAGCAAAAAATTACAAAAAATGATCAAAACGTGTAGTTTATTAGTTATATTTATGTTAAAAATGGTTTTTTTTGGTCAATTGTTAAAAATTATTGTTTTTTATAGACAATTATTTAATTTGGATTGAAATATTAATTAACGATGTATAAATATGTAGAATATCGAAAATTCAAAATATCGATCTTCTTCTTTAAATATGCAAAACAATAAAAACCTCACTATAAAAAAAAAATTAAAATAAAAAGAAGAAAATATGAAGAAGAAGACCACTTCAAAAATTATTAAATTTAGAAAATAATTATTTACATTTCACACATTAGAAAATTTAAAGTCAAGAAATAAGTCTTTTAAAAAAATGGCCTGATGCAGAATTACCACTTTTTAAAATCAGCATGAAAATCACTACCATTCTAAAACGTAATGTACATAAAAAAATTTAAAGTGTCAAAAACTATGCTCTAAAAAAGACATGTGTGTTCTGCATCACCCCTTTTCAAAATCGGGTCACTTTTTTGCTATCTCTACAAAACGGGTAACAGTATCAGTTCCCATTTCAAAGTTTTTATTGTTTAATTTTTAGTTATCACTCCATTCTGAGTAGCGATCTAGGCCTAAAAAATTCTATTAAATCTTGGGGTCACTAGCACAGAACTGACAATTTTAGTCTTTGGTCGTTGGTAGGCAAGCCTATGAGAGTAAATTTGGGTTTTTGGATGCTCTCTTGCCTATAGCATTGGGGCGATTGAGCCTAAGATGTCCAGAACATCAGTGGGACCCAGGGACAAGCTGTCTAAGTGGTTGACATGTCTCTTGAGGATTCTGAAGCTGATGTTGGATGACTGTGTGTGATTTTTCCATTGATTCCAATTCCTTAAGGTCACTTAGGAGGTCGAATCCAATCATAGTAGCCTCTCGTCTCATGTTTACCTTGGTTGGATAGTTACTTGGGTAGATGTGGGAGGAGGGTGTTACATGTAAATAATGAAGCCTATATATCATTCATGAAGAAAAAACTGAAGAAAGGTTTTGAAGTGATAGATTTGGTACATATTCATTATTGTGTAGGCATTGAAGCTATTGAATGTTGAAAATGCAACAAGAAAATCCTAATTTAATTTTGTCCTTGACTTAAATTAGGAATAAAATTGTAATTCCACATCTTGTACAAGTTAACTAAGTTAATTTGACATAGTTGGCTCAGTTTATTCGAATTGAGGGTCTAACTTGAGTCATGTAGATTGTCTCCTACTTTATAAGGGCCATAGTTGAGTTTATTTTGAGTTGTAATTAATTAATTTAGTTTAATCGAGTTAAAGTCAGTTAAACTAGTTCCAATTGATGGAGGAGCTAGTAGGAGGTTAGATAGTGGGGTGTTGCATCATGTGTTCAATTAGTTATTTGATGATTCACTCATAAATAACCCATGCATGTCTTATATGAGAGTTACCTAGTTGAGATTGGAGTTCAAGGGAAGTGTACTTCCATTTGTATAATCATTCAAATTGTACAGGTGGTGCATGGAGTTAGAGGAAAGCCTATGAAGATTGTGTTAGGGTCAACAGTTTTACATTTATCAAATGTCTTCGAATTACTTAATTTTCAGTTTGAATAAATTGAACATATAGTCTCTGTCATTGTCATAAGTTCGAATGTCACTGTCCAAAACATCACCATGAGTTTAATCATCAAGTGGTCCATTCAAAGCCTAAAGGAGTGTCAATTTAATGGGAGTCATGGTTGTTGCGCAACCACGATGTAGGTGGGTATCAACCATTTAGGAGGTTTACAAGAGTTGGAAAACATAATTAAAGAGTTCTACACGATCACACATCCATTTAAAGCCTACCCATTTGATCCATTTTGTTAGAGGAGGTGTGCAACTATACAGAGCATGGAGTGCCACTCAGACTTTTTGCTACCAATTGTTGCACATATACTCTATTTTAGACATCCTTTTGCAGAACAATTTTCAATCACATGGAGGTGAATTTTGGGAAATTGAAAGAGGTTTTTCTCAAGGATGGGCCAAATAACAATAACCTCTTCCAAGGTTTTCAAAGGTTTCATGAATCAGGATATTCGAATGCATCTTTAAAGCATATTTCTCAGACTATGAAAATTGCTTATTTTAGCCATTATTTTGTAGAGGCTTTTTGGAGGAGTTGGGGAGGAATTTGAACAACATGAGAGAGATTTTTCTTCAAAATAAGATCATATACAATAACCTCCTTCATTTTTTACACAGGTTCTACCATTTGGGACCTAAAGGTGTTTCTTCGAGGACCATTTTCACAGTGTTTTGCTAACATTGTTATGAATTTATTTTATTTTATTTTATTTTTTATTTTTTATTTTATTTTTATTTATTTTTATTTATATTTTATTTTATTTATTTTATATTTTTATTTTTAATTCGATTTGTGAATTGGAATTTATGGAAGGATTGAGGCCATCGTATGGGTCCTAATCTACTTCAGACATAAAGTCAACATCCTCATCAACCTACTGCTAGGTGGAGTACACGTGAGCATGGCTAGCTAGATAGGCTACACCATCGTTTTAGTTGTTGTCATACATAGCTGTGCTTTTTCTATTTTGTAATTAGTCTAAAAATGACATTATGATTATTATGGATAATTTAGACAGGACTGAATGAATAATTATTCGAAGATATATATAAGTTTATGGTTTCAAGGTCAGTTTGTTAGCTTGATGTTTAAGTTTTGTTTTTAGTCTTTATCCCAAAAAGGACAAGATGTTTCTAAACTTGATGGATAAGGATGTATTGTATCTAGTCATGATTATCATATTCGGAAACTTGTATTTAATCTAAAAGAAATATGAAGAATGGGTTTGATTGTGGGAAAAGAGGATTGTGCATATGTGTTGTGCAAGTTGGTGTTTTTGATCCCAAAGATTCTTGTGGTATATTTATTTCAAGTTTGTTTTCCTTGTGTTATCTAAATATCCATTTTTGAAGCTTTTATCTTGAATTCATTTTGAGATGCTCATGGTAATTGTGGAATCATACATGATGGAATTCTTCATTGCTATGTCATGGTTATTCTAGTATTTGATCATTAGCTTATGCTGCAGAATTCATTATAATATGCTATGTTGCTTGTGATCATATATGATTGTGTCTCTTTCCATTCCCCACTATACTTCTAGTCTCTATGAGCTTTAATGTGTTTATCATCAGAGTTTTATCGTGAGGAAGCCCCCTCCAACTAGAAAGGGCTAGTTTCTAGTCCAAAGTGGTCTTGTGGTTACCTTTGTGTCTCTTTCCTCAGCCTAAAGGGATTTACGGAGTGTCAACATATTGCAAAATTCATATTTAGGAATTTCCATAATTAATAGGGGGCTAATTCCCAAGGAAACAACACAAGGAAATAGGGACTTGGAAGCAGAAATTTGGTTAAGTATTGGCCTAGTCTTGTCGAGGAAGCAATGCGACAGATAGAGATAGTGGAGCGGTTGCTCGGGCTTGAGAAAAGCATTGTAATCTTCTCATATTTTCTGACTACTACAATATATAGATAGCAGGGGCTTTTTAGCTATGGCTTTCCCCAGGAAATCATTGTCTAATTTGTTGATTGAATTCTCTCTCTTGTATGCTTCATGATTTCGCAATCATTTAATTGTTTCCACTAATGTGTAGAGTAGATTCAAATATATTATTTTAGTAAATCACAATTAGAAGTTTGAATCTACAAGGAATTTATACATGGTATCTGAGCATAAATAAATCTATAAGCGGAGAATACGAGTTTGTCTTTTGCAGGTGAAATCGAATTTGCAGTGTCATTATTTAGAGACACCAGGATGTCGTTCTATGGATTGGGGCTCGAATATTCCCTTTAGGGTAGTTCGAACTATATTTCTTGGAAGGAAAGGATGGAGGTAGTGTTGGAAGACAATGCCCTGAAGGAATTCATAGTCAAAGATATTCATAAGCCTCCAACAATAGATGCTCAAGATCTAGTAGAGCGGAGAAAATGTGTTGCAAAAGTGAGAAAGATCATACTAGAGGGAGTTCGAGATCATATTGTCTCAAACCTCCATGAGAAGGATATACCATATGTAATGTGGCAAGCCTTGATTTATTTGTTTCAGAACAACAATGACCACAAGAAGATGGGACTGAAGGACAAGCGTGAGAAGATCAAGATGGAGAAGGGCGACACAATACCTCAATACTTGATTAGGTTCACCCAATGCCAGGATGAGCTTGGGAGCATTGGTATTACAATTATTGAAGATGATTTGGTCAACCTAATGATTCTAGGCATTCCCAAGAGCTAGAATAGCTACCAAGATTAAGTGAATGGGAGGGAGCATCTACGAAAGTGGGAGCGTTTATGGTCTAACTGGGGGAAAGAAGAGATAAAACGAAGCACCAAAGATGGAACCTGATCCAAGCATGATGATGATGAAAAATGTACATTAGATGGAAAGGTGATGAAAGGGAAAGGAAAGAAATTCCAATCCAAAGGAGATTCCAGTCAGCGCAGCAAGAAGAAGGAATTGTCGAAGATTAATTTTTTTCACTGTCATGAGCTGGGACACTATGCCACGAAGTATCCGCGCAAGAAGGCTAGAAAGAAGCCCTCAGGAGTAGTAGCAGGTGAAGCTCTTTCTTCACAATTCAAGTTGGATTTCACCCTCATCACATTCATGGTGACATCGGTGATGGGTAGTGTGTGGTATCTGGATAGTGGAGCCTCATGCCATGTTACTGGCAACAAAGATTTTTTCAGTGACTTGGAGGAGAAAGGCCTCCAGATGCACATTGAAATGGGAGATGATGGAAGGTATAGCGCGACCAAAATCGATACCTTTATTTTTCATAGGGAGACTGGTTTTCCTCTAACATTAAAATATGTCATGTATATTCCGAGTCTAAAGAAGAATTTAGTTTCAGTTGCTATGTTGGAGGACCATGGCTACAATTTGAAATTTAGCAAAGGAAAGTCTTTCCTTCATCACATAGGCTTAGGATAAGTGAAGTGGATTGGGATTCAGGTTAAGAACCTCTACAAATTGGATATAGAATACTGTGCTACTTTGAGCACAAAAGCAGAGAAGGTGCAAAGCTGAGACATGGGTGAATTGTGGCATAGAAGATTAAGCCACTTGCACCATGGAGCTTTGAAGATCACACAATAGATTTCTACAACACTTCCCAAGGGTGCACTAGAGTAGAGAGATACATGAAAAGGGTGTACATTGGGGAAGTACACCAAAGCTACCTTTCATGATAAGGATAGTTGAGTGCAAGCGATCCTTGAAAGAGTTCACTCAGTTGTGTGTGTACCATTCTCGACAACCTCCATGACTAAGCACATGTATTATGTAATATTTGTAGATGATTTCTCATGCAAGTGCTAGATTTTCTCCATGCAGAAGAAAGATCGGAAATTCTCTAAATTTTTGAATTTAAAGTACTTGTTGAGAATGGAACTGTTAGGAAAGTGAAGGCTCTCAGGAGTGATAACGATGGAGAATATGTGTTGAATGAATTCAATAATTTGTGTGCATCAAAAGGAATTCAATGGGAGTTAATAACACCCCATAACCCACAATAGAATGGGGTGGCTGAAAGGAAGAATAAAATTATTGTGGGTACTGCACAGGTGATGTTACATGATCAGGGCCTACCGTTGCACTTGTAGGATGAAGCATGCGACACAACTGTATATGTGCAGAACAAGGCTCCTCATTGGATTCTCGGGATGAGTACACTTGGATGAAGAATTTTCAGGTAAGAAACTATATGTGGCACACTTTAGGATCTTTGGTTCATTAGTTTACTGTCATATTACCAAGGATGCAAGGAAAATGCTAGAACAAACAATTGAGTTGAGAATGTTTGTGGGATACACTGATACACCTCACAACTATCGGGTGTACCTGCACATCTCACAGGATGACAATGGTTCGTAGAGATGTGAAGTTCGACGAAGATAGGGCCATGAGATGCTCCCTTGAGAGGGAGCTTTAGTTGCATGGAGATGAAGAGCTTTTAGCTCCAAAGGAAGAACCTTAGGATGATGTGGAGTAGCCACATGTAGAGGAGAAGAGAGTGGAAGCACCCACTCATGTAGAGACTTCTAGAGATGGAAGGAACCACACCAGAGAAGTTGAAAAATTGATACATGATGTTAGAGAGAATATGGGAGTATCCACATCACAACGCATGCATAGGAGGTCACTAGATCAGTACATTGACTACATGGATCTGATGAGCGAGAGTGTAGATATTGAGCCATCCTCATTCAAGGAAGTGGTGCGGAAACAAATACTGGTTGATGCCATGGTAGAGGAGTATGAATCCATTATCAGAAACAGTGTTTGAGAAGTGGTCCCAAGACTAGCAGACAAGTCAGTGGTGAGTTCTAGATGGATTTACAAGGTAAAGACAACAACAAATGGGAGTGTCAAGAAACACACGAAAAAATTTGTGGCCATAGGGTTCTCTAAGGTAAATGGAATTGATTATGAGGAGACCTTTGCTCCAGTAGCAAGGTACTCGTCAATCTGATCTATTCTAGCACTTTCGACACAGATGGGATGGAAGATACATTAGATGGATGTGAAGATAATGTTCCTCAATGGAGTGATTGAGGAAGAGGTGTGCATTGAGTAGCCAACAGGATTTGAGACCTTCAACAGAGAGTCACATGTGTACAGACTCATGTAAGCGTTGCATGGATTGAAACAAGCACCTCGTGTTTGGTACACCAGGATCGACAATTATTTCACTAAGTTCGGCTTCACCAAAAGTGAAGCAGATGCAAACCTTTACCATATTGTAGTTGAAGGTAAAATATTAATTATAGTATTATACATCGATGATTTAATTCTAACACGTGATGAGAAGCTGGTCAAATCTTGCAAAGAGGATCTTGCAAGAGAATTCAAGATGAAGGACTTGGGGTTCATGAATTAGTTCCTTGGTATGGAAGTATGGTAAGGAGATGAGGAACTGCTTATCTCTCAGGGAACATATCCCAGTGAGATATTGAAGAAGTTCCACATGGAGAGAAGAAAACCCATGGAGACTCCTCTAGTAGAGAACTAGAAGAAATATGATGATACTTTAGGTGAAGTAGTGGAGGCTACTATTTACAGGTAGCTTGTGGGTTCACTTATGTATTTGGTGAGCACATGACTGGACACATGTTTTGCAGTTAACCAACTTAGTCAAGCAATGGTTAAACCAACCAAAATCTATTAGAAGGAAGCTAAACATGTGTTGAGATACCTCAGAGGCACCAATTAGTTTGGTATTTGGTACAAATAGATAAAGGGAGTGAAGCTTCAAGGATTCAAATATGCAGATTGGGAAGGGAGTCCATTAGACAGGAAGATCACATAAGGAGGAATCTTTAGTATTTGGTCAACAATAATTTCTTTGTACAATAGGAAGCAGAGAACAGTTGCACTCAGTTCAGCAGAAGTAGAGTACGTGGCTTCTAGTCAAGCAACTTGTGAAGCTATCTACACGAGGAAGATCCTTATTGAGTTATTTGTTCAAGAGATGGATCCTACAGTGATTTACTGTGACAATCTGAGTTGTATCAAAGTCTCTGAGAATCCAATTTTTCATGATCGATCCAAGCATATCGATTTTTGGTATCACCATCTATGAGATTGTGTGTAGAGGAGAATCATGTTGTCAAAGTAAATTCCTGGAGAGGAACAAGATCCAAACGTCTTGAGTAAGGCACTATCAAGAGAAAAATTCGAGTTCCATAGAGGTAGGATTGGGGTATATGATAATCCATTTCTTGTTGAGAGGGATTTCTTAAAATGCAATAAGAAATTTCTGATTAATTTTGTCCTTGAATTAAATTAGGAATAAAATTGTAATTCCAAATGACACGACAACTTGTACGAGTTAACTAAGTTAATTTTAATTAGTTGGTTTAGTTAATCTAAGTTAAGGGTCTAACTTGAGTCATGTGGAGTGTCTCCTACTTTATAGGAGCCCTGGTTGAGTTTATTTTGAGTTGTAATTAATTAATTCAGTTTAACTGAGTTAAAGTAAGTTAAACTAGTTCAAACTAATGGAGGAACTAGTAGGAAGTCAGACAATGGGGTGCTGTTTCATGTGTTCAACTAGTTAACTAACGATTCACTCATAAATAACTCATGCATGGCATACCTAGGAGTTACCCAGTTGATATTGGAGTTCAAGGGAAGTGTACTATTAGTTGTATAATCATCTGAATTGTACAAGTGGTGCATGCAGTTAGAGGAAGGCCTATGAGGATTGCACAATTCATATTGAGGAATTTCCCTAATTAATAGGGGCTAATTCCCAAGGAAACATCATAACAAAATAGGGACTTCGGAAAGTACAAATTTGGTTACATATTGGCCTAGGCTTGTCTAGGAAGCAGTGAGATAGATATAGATAGTGTAGAGGTTGCTCGAGCTGGAACAAAGCGTTGTAATCTTCTCATATTTTCTAACTAATGTAATATACAGATAGCAGGGTTTTTTTAGTTGTGGCTTTCCCCAGGAAATCATTATGTAATGTGTTGATTGAATTCTTTCTCTTGTATTCTTCAGGATTTGACGATCATTTAATTGTTTCTGCTGATGAGTAAAGTAGATTCAAGTCTATTGTTTTAGTAAATTACAATTATCAGTTTGAATCTATAGGGAATTTCTACATTGAAAATCCAAAATACATATTCATTTCCCTAAAGAAGTACATTGGAGAACTATTGAATAGATTTGGCATGCCATAATGCATTTGCCTCTCCACTCCAATGGAAAAAAATTTGAAGCTCACATCAAAAGAAGAGAACACAATTGAGGATGAAATGAAGTAGTGACAACTTGTAGGAAGTCTCATTTACCTCACCAGAACCAGGCTAAATATCTCATATGTTATTATTATCCCTTCCAGAATAATGCAAAAAACCATGTGAAGTATATTAATCTATTACAAAAAAAGTCTCGAGATACTTAAAGAGAACTCAAGATTATGGACTCAAGTACACCAATGTAGATAACTTCAATCTCATTACACATATGATTTAGACTTCGACAGGGACAAGGAAAATGGAGTATCAACTTCAGGATATCTCATGAGTCTAGAATCAGTAGTTGTCTCTTGGAGGTCATGCAAATAATCAGTTCCAATAGATTCCACAACAGAGGTAGAATATGTGGAAGTTGTAAAAGCAACAAAGGAGATTATGTGGCTTAAGAAAACACTTGAAGACTTACAGGAGAAATAAGTGAACTCAACTCCTCTTCTTGTCAGCAATACCTTCGTGTTGGTTAATTTAATTGATTGTTAAATTACTTGCATTTATATGTCAATCCGGGTACGTGAGCTTGCAAAGTACACTACACCATATGTGCTAGGAGATTAGCTTTCAATATTTATGCATTACTGAAATGAATTGGAAACTTCAAAAGAAAATTAATTTTTTTAATATAAATTATGAAAGTACTAAGTTTTTGGAAAGGAAATTATTGTTAAACTAGAAAAGAAAACATAAAGATTATTGATCTAATAAAACATGAGATTTTACCCTATGAAAGCATGGATATTTTGTTCTAAAACTTACAAACTTTAATCTATGTAAATCATGAGTTTTTAATATATCATAAGCATAAACAATTAATATATGTAAAACAAACCATTCATGAGAATATGAAAGAAATGGAAAGAATTTATATTCTTCTCATAGATCTCTAGGGGGGCCTCTTGAGGGCTGCAAGGCGTTGAAAACTCAGATCAAGAGAAGAGATTTAAATCACCAATTTCATTCAGAGCTGCTCCATATTAAAAAATTACATTCAATGAAAAAATAGAGTTATTCTCCTTCAATAAGCAGCAACAATTAAAATTTAAGATCATCCTTGACATCTTTTATCATCCCTCCTCTCATCAAAGAGATTGCAATTTATAGAATTTTGAGACAATTAACAAACTCATAATTTTCTCGCTTGAGTTTTGGTCACGAGATAAAATAAAATAAAAGTTCATGGATTTTTGGATCAAAGATCAGCCCAGATCTGATCAAACTTATCTCTATGCCATGAATTTGCTAAAGAACATCTTTTCCAAACCTTTTTGTTGATTGTGCATTAAATACAAAATTGAAAAAAACATATATCGACACAATATGTAAAATAAGGCTCAAACGAACTTTGAAAATCTCTCAAATGGTAATGAGTTTGAGAAAACAACTCTACAACAACCTAATTGGGCCCGTGCTGAACAAAATCCATGTTGTTGTTCTTTTGCTTTTGTATTGTTTTTTGTTTTTTTCGAAATCCGTTTTCATTTTCTCAGAAAACACGTTTGAAGTTGACTAGTCAAAACTGTTGTGCTTTTCCCTTGATTTGATGCTGAAGGTCCACACGTGCGAGATGGGCGGAATTTGACCAATACAAATCCATATTGGAGCATCTAGAAACTAAGTCCAACTGGCAGATTTCCTTCTAGAGTGGTGCTACTACCTCAACCATGGAGATATCTATGAAAACTTGACAAAACTGCATCAACTTGAACTTGCTAAACTGTCATTAGTAAAACCATGAAAAATTCTTCTTAATTCATTAAAAATAATGCAAATAATAATAATAAGCCATGTAAACATGTATGCGGGAATTTGGTACATTTATAAAGAAATAAGGTTAAAATTGATGACAATGTGCAAATGGAATTATGTGAAAATGGATGGTTTCATCAACAAAATTATGACAAATTGGAGGCCCAACACTTCATAATCAAGTTTGCCAATAATCTTAGATTCCATGATTGAACCAAGCACATCAAAACTAAGTATAATTTGATTCTATACCATATAGAGGCCAAAAGTATTCGTTTAAGACATTATTCCACAAAGGAGAAAATTATAGAGATGTTCACGAAAGCACTTGGATGAGAAAAATTTGAAAATTTCAGAGTGATGCTTGGTCTCATAAACACCCCTTTAGATTAAAGGCGAGAATGTTATACAACTTAATACTAATAGGATTATGGTGATAACACTTAGTTGTAAATATGAAATGGAAAGGTTGAGGGGGAAATAAACAACCGACATAGTTGGAGAACCATTTCTCCTTGTAATAAATTTGTATATCTCATTAAAAAACAATACTTTGGATTTTTTGGAGAAAATCTTAGTTTGAAAAAAAATGAATATTAACTGGAGAAATCCTTAGTTTGTTGCTCAGATGAAAAAATTGACTATAGCATTTTGATACTTTTGAAATTATGGTTAAAATGAGTAAAAAGTTGGCCACATTATGCCAACTACAAATCTTGTCCTTCAAGGAACCTTTTAGATTCCTCACAACATAAAAATGGAATATTCTCTAAGAAAATTCTCTCAAAATATTTTTCCTTGGTAATTGTTGCTGGTCAAGGTTTCATAGGCTGCATGATTTTTCCATATGAGTTCTTGTTCATGGCTCTGCTCCCCCTTCGCTGAATGATTTCATATGTTTTATATGATTTGTAAAGGGCAAAAATTCCAAAACACTGCCTATTGGAAAATTGTCTAGCACCAATTGTTAAGAGCGTTTGTCCCGATAGGTTGCTAGATCAAACCCCTGGCGGTCCAATGTATTTTTATAAAAAAATGCAATGGTTATTTTAACTATCATTTGATTTAAAAAAATCATTTTCTATATTTATTTAACAATGGCTACAACCTTCCAATTCCACCACTGATAGATCAATGAACTAATAATATCTGCGTTGACCATTTGACAATTGTTGGTTAAGATTGTAACTTTGTTGAGTAATAAAAAATGGTACGTTGTTACCGCCAACTCTCAAGTCTAATGACATTAACCACCAATGTTGATTGCTAGTTGGCAAAATTATCCAATTTAAACAGTTAATTAAATTGTCGACCATATATGGTTTACCAAATTGTTGGGTTTTATAACCATCGGTTGGACCATATGTAACCAAATCGACCGAATTGGCATATTTGTTGTAACCTCCATTTATTTGTTGGCTACTAAACCATTAAACTGTGATAAAATAAGACCATCTATCAAGCTCATCATCGGATATAAACTTTGATTGTTGAATATAAATAGGTTGTCATTTGGAATGAACCTATCACATGTAAAACACTGCTACAAGCAATTACAATTTGGTTTACATATAATATTGTTTGTTGTTAGTTACATATGTTTGTTATCCGGCTATTGGTTATGTTGGTTGGAACCTATATCAAAACTTAACTATCAGTTTGTTTTTAGAGTTTTTCTAAACCATTGAAATCATTGTTGGTGCAATGTTTGATATATTTCACTGTAACCATTTGCCAAGTAATGTTGGTTGTTATTTCTCATTGGCTATGAATATATTTGGAGCACATCATATGTTGGTTCACCTCTTCCACCATGGCTTGTTAAAACCTTTTGGTGTAACAACTAGCATAAACCATTTATGTTTAGTATTTGTTATTTTAAAATAAACAAATCCACTGAGTAAATAAACCAAAACCAATTTTGATCAGGTTAGCGACCAATTTGGCCATTGGTTAGGTGTCGTATTGCACCATCCGATTGGGCCACATGGCCCCATCCCATTGGGCCATCCATTTGCCTCTAACCTTCATGAGGTACCACCATATTTAGTAGCTTTGGAATCTTTAGTGGCATTGCTAAATTTATCTTGGAGTCCTCCAAATTTATCTGTAAAGCAAAGTTTGATCATAAAATTATCTAAGCATAACTCTTGCATACAAAGCTCAATTGAGGCATTGTCTATGACATTAGAATATTGGCGATGATCTCTTCTATATGGCCTTGGCTTCACTATAATCCACATACTTTGATTATTGAGCCATGAGGGATCCACCTAGATTATCCCTAACTAGTGAAGGACATTTGGTCCTCCAAAATTATAAACAATATTGCAATATTGAACAACATAACAAATGTCCCTGAAATCCCACACTTTCTTCTCCTTTAAATTTGTACTTTGGAGCCTGAAGTAATGAAACCAACACCTGTATCGCTATGAAAATTTATTGCTTACAAGATTTCAAACATGACCATACTTGCCAAGATTTTATAACACATTCATGGTCCAGTTTGACAACAGAAACCATACCCTTTTGCTATCCAACTAAAGCTAAAAATATCATTATGTTGCATATACAAGTGATGTTATACATTCATCACTTTTACAAACATTTTTGCAACATGTGATTTACAATTGTGGCCATGCCAAACTAATTAGAAAGTTACCCCTTTCTTACCTAACTAGGTTACTGGAATTTCTTTCTATATTGGCTTACCTGTTGATCTGCTTCATTGGTTGATTCTTTCATAGGTTCTTTCACATGCTTCCAACACATGGATCTTTGATGTCCACCCTTATTGCAATGGTTGTAATTATTATTCATTCTCCATACGTTCTTGACCTCATTTCTCCCTTGATGAGGAGAGGGATCCTTATGTCATGGCTCTTTCATGTACAAGGCCATTATTTTAAACCACTTGGCAGCAACATGGTCATTCAAACTACAAAATTTACATGGTTTTCTATGGCATAAAATTTGATTTCCATTTTTTTTTTATAATCAAATGGAACATTGGAATAGCTATACCTTGAATGGTTGTGTTTGGTGCAAATCTAGTGAGGATAACTTGCCTTAGCTCTTCCTTTGAAATAATCACCTCCCTTTAGAGATGACCTACAGTCATAATCACCAGAATGGTGTGATGCACTCTAAACATTCATTGATTCAACCTCATTACTTGAAGAATCTCTTTCTTATGTGGCTTTGGAGTCTCTTTCATTGATACACTACAACTTTACCAAGACATCTTCTATGGCTTGTAATTGAAGCTGCAATATCAACTTCCCCTCTTCTAGTTCTTGTAGAATTATCCTCAACTCAACTTTTTCTGCTTGAATTCTCTAGTTTATCTCCTCATTTGAATGATGAAAAGAAGAATAAGAAGAAGAAGAACATTTACTTGAAGATGGAGATGGAGGTCCTCCTTCATTTACCGAAGCATTGTCCTCTATTTTCTCTTTCTATTTCTCTTCCTTCTTTGGCAATTTCTTTTGATAATCTATAAAAAAATTTGTCTACCATGTCTGCCACCTTGTAGAAAGCTTGACATAAAGTTTTTTCATTCTCCATTTTACTTATTTGTGTTGTATGTTAAATTCTCTAGTTATCATTCACACTCACAATTCATATTAGCAAGAAGACCACTCTAATACCAAACTTAATTTGCGATCTTTGATTTACCGAGATTATACAAGATATTTTCTTTGGTTGACGTAAGTAGAATTGCATGAAAGAACATGTAAAAGGTATGTATGCAAATACTTAAAGAACTAACAACATAAAGGATATCATAAGACAATGCACACAAAAGTTTGATAACGAAGTTCATCTAGTGTGGACTAACTCTTTGGGCCCTAATTCATTAGTAAGGGGGTGCTTCATTCATCCATCAAAAGATATAAAAGGACATGGAAAATACATTTTTACATTGTCATTCTTAGGAGTGACTTGAAATTTGACTACTCAAATCACAACAATCACAACACTAGTAGGTTTGTCTCATCCTCCTGAGACTTTTGAATATAAACATGGCCTACTTCTGAAAGGTGCATTTTTGTATTAAACTTCATGCCTAAGGGCCAACAATTAATGAAGAAGGTGGGTTTCTTTCATGAATTTTGAAAACCACTGCTTAGATGCAAAATTTGACTACACCATTGTGATCCTTGTGAAATTATGATTAAAATGAGTATAAGTTGGACCACCTTTTGTGTTTTTTTGGCAGCATAGGGGAAAATTCCCTCCTTTAGATAGTCTTCCTCATAAAGAAATACCACTCCTAGCCCTTGGAAGAATTTAATTTAGTCAAGGAAAAATGGTTTTTTAAGGAGGAAACCCTCATGTGCAAGGAAGCTCAAGTCGAGCTTAAAAGGAAAATTAGGCAACCTTGGAGGCATATAAATACAAAACAGGTTAACCTCATTTAGAAATCATCATAAAGCATATTCTTCTCTCTCTTCTTTGGATTTGTTCACATAGGTCAGAGTTTGGTTCATACATGAACGAAATTGCAGGGTCTGAGATGACACATGTGAGAAGGAGAAATTGATCTAGAGACGTAGAGTTGGAACAAAGAAATCTTGGCTACAATCATTCGCTTGATATGGTTCTCCCTATAGCTGTAGGGCTATAGCCACACTCTTGGTCACTATCTCCCTATGACTATCACCTAAGATGTTTTTTACTGTTGATAACAAACATTGACCATTGATCGCAAGCTTGGAAACTTTGATTGTAATAGTATTTGTTGATTAAGCTCATCTCTTGGATATTGGTTGCACTACAAGGAAAGGACCTTCTAGCAAAGGTTTTTTTATAATCCCCTATAAAAATAGCCCAAAAATCCATTTGTAATAGAGGTCACTAGCAAAGGTGGGAAGGCAAATGTTTTTTTAACGGTGCATCTAAAATATGCAAACGCACCATGCTTTCCTATCCATACAAGCACCAGTGCTACAATTAACATGGTGCACCATTGATAATTTATTTTTATAAAATAAAAAAACATGGTGTGGTACATAACTTCATGCACTGGTGCTTGAATAGTCGAGAGCACCAATACCCTTGACATAGTAAAATGTCCTGGTGCATACCGGTAAGGAGCACTGCTATGGATTTAAATTTTGGAGAAATGCAGTTCTATTTCCAATGAAGCCATGGTGCAGTATGATTAACACAATGCACCAAGGCATCTTCTAAAGAGCACCACTAGGCGGTTTATAAATTCTAAACAAAATAGTGGTGCTATAGTAAAAACACAACATTGGTGTGGTACCTATATAGAAATGCCTCGAGGCATCTCACGAAAAGCACTGAAATATTTTTTAATTCAAAAAAAGGTGCAGTGCTTTTGGATATATCCCATACGAGTGTGCTTGGCAAAATGCACCAGAGAAGGGTTAAATAAAAAAAACCTCTCGGTAGTAATTTTCATTTTCCATTATTTCCACATGAAAGCACCTTGAAATCGGTGCTTCTCTTGCTCACCATCGTTCCATACCGTGCTCACTGCTTGAGTTTTCAATTTTATCAAACTATCGTAAAATTTGTTTTTTCTCCATTACGTGTCCACAATGCCTCTTGACCACAAAATGTTCAGGTAATTTATATGTTTCTTTATAATTTTTTTTTTTTTAAGATTAGAATTTAAAATTTGACTAAATTTGCCACTATTTTTCAAATATTTTTTTGTAGCGCATGATATGTTTGATACGTGATCCAGGGGGCTCCAGACAAGCTCATAATTCAGCACTGGCTATGGAAAAGGTAAAAAATAAAAGTCATAAGATTAAAGTGCAACTAGAATTAGACTGTAGTGCTTATCACCCTGATTCCAACGGTGTGAACGAAACTCAAACCTGCGTTCATATGCTCAATTTATAGCTGGTCAAAGTTTTGGTTAAACTTGGCAAAGTGGTAGTCTTAACAAGGCAACAAATTGATCGAATCTCGATGCATGAAATACAACCACCAGAATCGACGAATTTGTCAAATACTTAAAAAGAGTGGTGACCTTTATTTTCAGCAAATTTAAAAATAACTATATGGTTAAAAAAAAAAATATTAAAAAAAGGGGTGCCAACTAGGCCCGTTAGACTGCCCACACCATCGGTCATGTTATATTTTAATATATTAAAAATATAAGAGAAATTGGGGTGGTAGGACACCATCACCACCACATCGCCACCATATATGTCATATATATGTTACAACATCTAGGCAAGCCGCCAAAGTCAGACCTGCTATATGCCTTGTATCACATGGCACGATGCCGATTGGAGGGGAGCTAGCGGGGGTTGAGCTTGCCCGACCAATGTGGGCCAGCCCCCAAGGGACAAATCAAAAAATAAAAAAACAAATCGTACTCCATTCAAACTTTCAACTAGCGGCAAAACAAAAATTAACGCGACATCTATGTATGGGGAGGTCGGTGGGGTTAGAACCCTCGACCTACCTGTTCCTATTATCACCCATTACCAATAGCCCAATGAGCCTTTTTTGATTTATCAGACCGAAAAATATTGTAATATTTAGATCAAACCATTCGACCAAACTAACGGTGGAGAGCGAAGCGAAACTCTGAGCTGTAGAGACAGTGGAACCACGAGTGAGGGATCTGCAAGCTGCCAGAAAGATTCCCGTAGAGGGCCAGAGGTGCTAGTGTCAGAATTTGACAAGCTGAGAGTCATTTTTACACATTTTCTTGCCAGGAGTAAAACCATGTAGCATATTTCCCCATCTGAACAACAGGAATTTAGGCGTCTAGCATTAAGGAATATTTATAGAATCTTGTGGAATCTAAAAGATTCCCTTAGAGGCTAATTTTTGATTGAGGCAGAATGATGTAAAATTTATAGTCATTTTTCATAGAATTTCACATGGAGCACAGTGGTGTGCTTAGAATATTCATTCGAGCAACTGATTTTTAGACCATCTCCAGGAAGGAATCTTTGGGGAAATCTTTGAGATTCTCGAGGGTCCTGAATTTGATGGTGTCAGACATGATTTCACGCCACAAATTTAGCTGTGGTGTCTATTTCAACAACTGAGATTTGCAATTTTTTTCCATCTCCGAGAGTGGAGGTAAATGATGTAGTTATGCCATGTTTTTCTTCTGATTTGTTGAGATGATGTTTTTTTTGTTGAGATCCCTTATTATCATTATGTTAAGGGATACTTGTATGCCACATAATGTGAAATTTTATTAGCTTGTCATGCTAAAGGAATGCCCATTTGAGTGAGAGTTCATATAGGATATCTCGTGGAAAGACATGCCACTCTTATTGAGGGAATTTTCCCATATGAGTGAGAGTTCCTGAGAACGTCTCGTGGAGTGACATGCCACTCTAATAGAGGGGGAATTTATCCTTGTAATGACAAATAATATACCATGTACATCATCATCATTTTCAACATTTAATGAAGTGGCCTCCCCACTCTTGACACTAGGCCCAGAGACGTAACCCACACTGGTGAATTCCGTTATCAATGTGTTTTGTGTTCTTTATTTGATGGTTATCGTTATGTTTCATCTTCTTTATAATATGCACATGTTTCTTTTCATACTCTTTCATATGCAATTCTACTAATATCACATAAGTAAAATATCTTGGTTAATTTTGGTAGATGAAGAGATCCGGATCAAGTTTGGTATCAGAGTAGTCTTCTTGCTGATGTGAATTACGAGTGTGAAGGATTGAACTTGCAGCTAGAAAGAAAATGGAGGATGACAAATATTTGTACAAGGCCTTCTGCAAGATGTCAAAAATGGTAGATTTAATGTATGTAGACTATGAGAAGATGGAAAGAGAGGAATGAGAGAAAGAAAGATCAGAGGATGATGCTCTATCTACCTCCTTGAGTGAACATTCATCTTCTTCATCGTCCTCTCATCATTTAGATCAGGAGATCAATTAGAGCCTTCAAGAAGAGAATGCCGAATTGAGGAGACTTATACGAGAAGAAAAAGAGGAAAAGAAAAGTCTGCAACGTTAATTACGAACCACAGAAGAGGCCTTGGAAAAATTGAAGTGCAACAATGACTTAGCAAAACCATCATCACTTGTTTTAGAATCGACAGCTAAGATAAATAATGTTGATCCTTATTCAGTTTCATTTTCACATGACACTATTTTTTTTGGAAACATGGAGGTACTCATTTCATGAATTGGCATGAGACTCCTTACCAAGATGGGGTATAAAGGGGGAGGACTTGGTGTTAATGGCCAAGGAATGAATCAACCATTGGAGGTGGTACAAAGACCTCGATTTTCAGGTTTGGGATACACTGAAGGAAAGTGCTCAAAGGTATCATAATCTTCCAAGACATTGTTGAAACTGTTGAGGAAACAGAATGATAGGAACACATCACCATCCTCCCATGACAGTGCACATTTCAAAGGGAGAGCTAAGGCAAGCTCTCATCACCAAAATCGAACCAGAGGCAGTGGAGAGAGGTATGACAAGTCTCAGTATTCTAGAGTTCATTTTTATTACAAGCATGTAGCTAATAATGAATGGAAATCATGGCATAGAAAACCATGTGGTTTTTGTGGTTTACATAACCATGTGTTTGTTGAGTGCTGGAAGAGAATGTCAGAAACAAAAAAGATGATATGTTGTTGAATGTTAGTTTTACTGTGCTAATTTCAACTTTAGAATTAAAAACAATTTCTTATCATTTGCTTCACGTGCATAGGTTTCCATATGGTGTTTGTGAATGAACACGTAAATTTATGTCAATTTTTATGTTAAATTCATGAGAAAAATAACATGAAACTAAAGTACTGAACATAAGTAAACAAATTTACAACAAACCATCAAAATTAACACTTAACATAATGTTTTGATGAAGGAGTTCACCCTTCTAGGCTACATCTCCTTGGTCCAGCTTCCATGGCTTGGGCCTTTGTATTAGCTCAAAATGTTGTTTTACAATGCTCTATTTATCCTAAAACTTGCTTCAATGTGCTTAGAACACCAAAATCATCTAGGAACACCTTTTCCTGATCCCAATTTAGCTGAATTTTGCAAAAGTTATGGCAAAAACTGTTTCTCCTAGTACACCTCCACTAAAACTGGAGGAATTACAGTTAACTCCACTAAATCTAGAGTTACTGCCAATTTTGGAGGGTCCGCTAAACATGCCACCGAATTAACTGCAGGTTTATTATTGGTTAAACTTAAATTAATTAACGTTAATTGATGTTAGTGCTTAATCCACACGGTTAAGCTAACCTCCAAACTCTAGTTAGGTAATAGTGTGGTGACATGCCGAATTAACCGTGAACGTTTATGGTTTAGTTGGCCGCCGGTTATGGATTAGCCATTAGATTTTATCGCTTGATGTATAGTGTTGTTCACATGGGAGGGATCTAGCTCCCTCCTCCCCCAACCACAAACATATTACATGATAACTATAAGCGACAACCATAATATGTTAAGAAACATAACGGTGGTCTAGTGGTAATGCATGTGGTTTGTCTGCACGAGCTCGTAGGTTCGACTCTGCTGACGTACCCATAAAATTTTATATTGCATCGCGCCAATAGCCCAACCTTTGGGGAGGGACATGTGGTGGCCTCCGGGCTTGCCACTTGTCCCCTCCTCATTGGTCCATCCTTCATCCAATGAAAAAAAGCCACATCACCAACCTATAGACCAAACGCAATATGACACTTGGCATAACCTGATTGAATATTGACCATCCTGTTGACCTTCCTAGTCACCTACCACATCACGAGTACAGACTGCTGACTGTGCAGTGACTATACTTTTTTTTGCAAAAAATCTTCTATTTGGTAAAGTGGACATAACGCGATATCTTCCTCATACGAGCTCGGTTTGGAGTGAAACGAGTTGCATTGGGATCATATCAATGAGACAAAAGTGGTCATTTAGGTTTTGGGTGACTATGAGAAATTTTATTTTTCAGCTAAATACTGAGCACCTGATCATTCCTCCCCACTGGAAGCCTTTTTGACCCCAAAAGATACTACCAATTGTTCAACAAGTGACGGTAAAACTCTCTTACCTTCTCGATGTACAACCATTTGGCTTTAGAAGGATTTTGTCCCTTCAATCCCACTCAAAGGTATTCAACAGTCCCTCTCTTTGAATTTCTGGTTCTTTTGTCAAGTATGAGATCTTGCTGAAGTTCATTGAGATATTATGGTGAGAAATCATCTATTTATGGTAACTAAACATGCTCTCCTTGATCATCAATCAAAGGAGACTCAAACAATCTCAAATTCTCAACATTAACAACAGAGTATATTTACATCTAAGGAGGCAAATCTAGCCTAAATGCATTGTTACCGATCTTTTCTAGAATTTTAAAAAGACGATAACGGATTGGCTTAAGATTTTTACCTTCCCCTTGAATTTTATCTTTGCTAATATATAAGAAAACTTCATCTCCAACTTGAAATTTATGATCAATACGGTATTTTTCATGCCTTGCCTTGTAGCTGCTTTGACTCTTTTTCCAGTTGTTCTTGCACTGTGTGATGTATCGACTGAATTTGCTCAATGAACTTCCTTGCCTTATCGATGTCACTATGACCATCAATGGAAACATCTTTCTCAAAGATGAAGTCCAATAGAAATCTTGGCAAGTACCAAAAACATACCTCAAATGGCGATGTGTTTATGGAAGAATGCTTTGCAGTGTTGTATGCATGCTGTATGTAGTGCAACTGTTCATCCCATAACTTGGGATGTTTGCTACAATATCATATAAGAAGAGGAATGACTATCCTGTTGACCACCTCAGTTTGTCCATCTGTTTGTGGATGAAAGGCTGCACTCTTCTTCAACTTAGTGCCCATCATGTCCCACAAATTTAACCAAAAATTCCCAACAAATCGAGAATCTTGATCACTTACAATGGAAGTAGGAAGACCAAAATGAACCCAAATATTTTGAAAGAGCTGTTTGTTCAGCTGTAATTTTCTTTTACATTGTGTTAGAATACACATCTTGTTGAACCTGTCTACAATTACATACAAGTAATCATGACCTTTCCTTGACAATGGAAGACCTCCTACAAAATCCATTGAGATACTCTCCCATGGACGTGAAGGTACCGGAAGTGGAGTGTACAATCCTAGTTTCCTATTGCTAGGCTTACTTGTTGCACACAAAGAACATCCTCTAATGAAACGAGATACATTATCAAACATGCATGGCCAATAACAATACCTTTGGAGATTGGCTACTGTCTTGCCTACACCAAAGTGTCCAACAATCAATGAAGTGTGCACCTCCCTTATGATACTATTTCTTTCTCCCTTTGGAATACATAACTTGCCCAAGTGATACAACAAACTGTTATTACATGGTAATCTAACTCTTCAATTTGGTTTCCTTGCCTCAAGCTTGCATACACATCTTGAAAGTCATTATCATATGCATATTTCTCAATGTAACTTTCATGTAAAACAAAATTGTGCTTGAGTATAATAGATGAATTTAAAATAGGCCTAGAAAGCATATCGGCTACCTTATTGTAGATACCCTTTTTGTACTTGACAACCAAATGAAACTGTTATAGAAAACCCATCCATTTGAAGTGCTGTGATTGCTGCAACTTTGAATATCACTGTAAGTACTGCAATGGTTGATGGTCAATATGGATAATGGTTTTCTTCCCATCAAGTAGTGTTTCCATTTTTTGAAACTTTGTACCAATGCATAAATTTATTTGTCGTAAGTGGGATAGTTAGTCATAACTCCATTAAAAATTTCATAATGAAATGAAATGGGCTTACCATGCTACATAAGAACTACTCCCATGGCGTAATCACTAGCATCTGTTTGAATCTCAAATGGCTATCTAAGATCTAAAAGAGCCAATACCGGTGTTGAACTAATATTTTGTTTTAAAGAATCAAATGCTTTCTATTGTACATCTCCCCAATGGAAGACTGTCTTGAAACTAGTCAATACATGTAGTGGAGCTGCAATGGAAGAAAAATTAGCACCCCCTCTCCCTATCTATCTTAATATATATATATATATAGAAATGATTTACTATAATATAATATTCTAATTAAAATTAATTACACCAAACATCTATTAATGTAATATAATACTACCTAGCAAAGACAATTAAGTACATAATAGTATATCTATCATAAATATATATATAAATATATATATATATATATAAAAAATGACACTCTATTATTTCTAAAAATATAATATAATATTATTCCAAAATACTTAATTAAATTACTAACTATTAAATACAATTATTATTATAATATTATATATGTTTTAATAAATCACTTTATATATAATATTAAGTGACTTTATTGATGTGCTTTGTGATTTAGCTTAATGGGAAGTAGATTTGTACTAGTACACTAATATCATATTTTATACTTTCACTTTCCACTCAACTTTTTCACTTGATTTTTCTAATATTTTAATATTGTAAATTTTATTTAAATATAACTCTCCCACTTC
>APFE030207170.1:37792-54388 GCA_000404065.3 Pinus taeda | reverse complement strand
TCCATCAAAGTTGTGATTTCAATGGATTCCTCCCTGATTTTTTAGAGAAGTGAGACCAAAAAAATCCACCTGAAAAACTTCCAAAAAATCACACTCAAATCAATTCATTTAATTATCATATTTTATCTCCACCTAAAATAAATCAATATAAAATCAATAATATTATTTTTACATATTTCATTCTCATTAAATAATTTTTGTTAGCTATCACTTATTTTATTTTTATTTTTAATATTATATTTAATTTCTACAATTTCAACCCTATCTCTATTTATACCTTAACCGAGTGCCTTCTCTTCCCGGTCTCATCATCTCATGAGTGCTTCATTTCTTTCTTTCTAGATTTTTACGGTGGATATCAATGACTGCCTCGAAGCTAACATTAGTGCTGGTCGTTTGCATTTTCGCTCTTTTCTTGCTGTATCCTGTAACAGCTCTAAACGATGATCGTGTCTCTGGAAAACTGCAGGCAACGCCCAAACGATCACTGGGTAAAATATAACAAATCCAATTTGGAACAAATTATTTAAAAAAAATGTTTGAACAAAATCTAGTTACACTAATAATTTGTTGCGAATTGTAAAATTGTTTAATGTGGGTGTGCTTACGAATTGTTTAGGGCTTACAAATGGTCAGTGTGTGAGCGCTATTGGTGATGCGGATGGCGTTGTTGCTGGTGAGGATGGTGGTTCGCCGGAATGTTGTGGTTGGCCGGTTTGCCAGATCAAAGTGTGCGTTTAGATTATTAAGCCAGACTCTAGGCTCGGTTACTATTTGTGGATTTAAATAGTCAGACTTTATTACTAAGGCGGCGGACCACTAAGGCAACCACTGTGATGCGAGCACGTTTCCATGGCGGCCAACCAGCGACTTCCCCACGTCTAGCCCCCCGAGGCAGCTGTTTTAAGATCCTTTGACACCCCGAGGCAGCTGTTTTACGATCCTTTGCCGGTGCCCCTCGCTCATCAACCTGTCTGATACCCAGGCTGCTTTCAACTGGTGGACTTCTCAACCTGCAAAACGCAGGCCACTTCTCATCATCACTGTATGGTTCATATGTCGCTAGAGAATCACAGGATTTTTGACTCCATAAAATCTCTTCTCCTCACCATTCTGCCCTGCATATGCTCTCTCTATGATTACATCCGTAACAGCACATAAAACAATGGATGGCCTTCAGCTCTTCTACAGGATGATCTTAATACACCACTCCATTCTGGACATTGCTTCAGTTTTTTCATATATGTATTTTCATTAACACTCTATGTTCCCACGATTGGCACACGTTCTATGATGCGCCCATGAGGTAAACGATCCACTGAAATTTGTATGATCTCTTATATTACCTTAATATAACATGCAGCTTTTTCTTCTGAAAAAATAAGACCTGTAATAAGGCTGAAGGGTTTTAATTATGATATGTTTTGGTCATGTTGATGACTATGTGTTTAAAATATATTTTATGCTATTTTGATGAGGGTGTGTATGATGAGGGTGTGTATAATAAGGTAGGGTCAATTTCATGATGAGTTTATTAATTGCTTGAATGTTTCTATGTGGTTTATTAATTGTTTGAATGTTTATTTTTGTGTTTTACACACGAATTTTGAATATTTTTCATGATTTTTTATTTAGATTTGCGGTGTTTAGCTTAAAGAATGTCAAGGTGTTTAGCTCAAAGAATGTCAAGTAAGATTAAAAATGATATAATTTTCTTTTATAAAAAAAATATACAACTCATAATTTCAAAAATCTTATTTCTGATTTACAATTGTTTGATACTGAATTATGTATTATATGTTTGATATTTTTATATTTGTTATTATTTGCTATTTATTATTTGTTTCATATATGTGTTATATGTTAGATATTGAATATTTAATTCTATTATATCAATTTTTTCTAAAATGAAATAAATTATACATCTACATTATATTAAGAATAAAAAGTAATAACTGTTCCTCTACTTAAATATATAATTGATATAAAATATTTATTAAGATAGATATCTAAATATTTTTATTTATTGATAACATAAACATATCAAATTTTTATTTTCTCCATATATAGTATATATTATATATGAGGTGCTATTATTATGAACAACATTAAACATATCAAATTTTTATTTTTCTCCATATATATTATATATATATATATATATATATTATATATGAGGTGCTTTTGAAATATATTAAATAACACATACATGTATTCAAACATTTTATTTAAAGTAGATATTGAAATATTTTTAAACATTTTTTTTTCAATTACCAAGGACATTGAAATATTTTATTTATGGTTAATAACTTTTTGTCATTAATATTTTTTTTTTAATATTACATGTCAACTTTATGTTGAGCATGAAATGAATTACACATTTCCTTTACTTACACCTGTCAACTTCATATTGAGTAGGAAGAATCACACTTGTCAAGGGAAATTATTTCATTATAAATTAGTTTATCTCTATATATAGATATGATGTAAAATTAAGGTTAACATTAAAGTTCCCCACATGGGGTGTTTTTTTGGATGAGCGGGAGGGGCATAATGCCACCAACCCAACATGCATTAATGGATGGAACATGGCATTACACTCCACAGGTATTATTTATCACCAACCACATTTTCTATGAGAAAGTGTTTGACATTGAACTCACCAATATCATTTCAAGGTACTTGGTTAAATGCTTGTTTTAGGTATTGGCGATCCTCATACATTGCCTTTAATATTGAGGATCCAATGGCCTTATTGCACACGGAATGATACAACATCACATTAGATGGTGAATAGGAGAAATTTGGTTTCAAGGTCTCATATGACACAAGAGAGGTGATATCGTGAAAATCAGTACTCCATGGTCTAACTTATTCTCCTTCTTTATGGAGCAAGAGTTCTCTAGCAACAAAAACTATCAGAAGGTACTTTCTCCTATGGTTTATTTAGTGTGGTTTCTGAGTTATTTTTTTGGTTCACCTATTGTTTGGCTTAGCATGGAGGCTCTGAATTAGTGGATTTTTCTTTGGTTCTCCTTGTCAAAATATTTTATCTCTCCTAATCTTTTCTTCATATGTTTCCTTTTACTAATTAAAATATTATAAATGTGTATGCAGGTTCTTTCATCTTCTCAAATTTTCACTCTTATCCCTACATATCATTCACCATCATTAGTTTTTTTCCCATTGTTTTTCCATCATTATCATCATATTTACCCCATGTTTGGTATCTATGATACCTCTACTACAAAGCTTCCATCATCAATATGACCCACAAGTTTTGATCATCACCTCTCTCCACCACCTTCACCATCACATCCACCCACAAATACTGCATCCATAGACTATTCAGTAGCCACCTTCTACCACCTACGTCCCACAAGCATTTTAACTACTATTATTCCATCTCTAGTGGTTTCTCCAAAGAGATTCCATGTAATCCCCCCACCAAAAACCATCAATGGTAGTTCATTGTGTGCAAAAATATATGTTTCTTTTGAGAAGGTTATGTAGTGGACTACTCCACCCTCAAGTGAATCACCATCATTGGGCTATAAACTCAAGATGAGGTCAGTCATTGATGATTTATTTTCATTATAATGAATTGGGTTGAGTCTGGGAAATCTATGTTTAAATTCTATGCTCTAACTCTTCTAACTATTGAAGAGTTGTATAGTAAATGTTAGGGGAAGGGGGCAGGAGATGATCTTGAGAGAGTTTTATGGGGTTGAATTATGAAGTATTAGTTTGTAAGTGTGCAATTTAATGTAGAAAAAGAACTAATGAGAATGTTGTTTCTTCATGCAGTCCTAAGAGGGAAGTAGCATACCCAAAAAGAAAAAAAGTTGAGCTCCTTCTTCTATTAAGAGGATAAATGTAGACTTCCACTATGTAAATGATGGTGGTGAAGGTAGAACTAGTCAAGGGACCTATTTTGTATACAAACCGTCCTATTTTTTATACACACCATCAGATGGCAAATGATCATGTTTGGGCATTAGATGTTGTTGGTATATTAAAATTATTTTCTATACAAGCCACCACATGCCATACTTTTATGTTTAGGCATGAGGTGTCATTTTGTTAAATATGTACATTTGACACAATTTTGAGTGGGTGTGTATTTGTCTATATGTTATGTATGTATGTATGAAATGAAGCTTTTTTTAACTTGATGTTGAAGTGTTATATTGTTAGGTTGAATTTGCATCTATGTCATGATGATGTTATATCGCCTATTGTGAAGTGAGAAATTTGACATGTTGTATTTTTGAAGGTGTTTGGATTGTATTTTTGAGGACATGTCAATTAGGAATATTCTTGTTTGTAAAGTAATTGATGATTCCAAAAAAAATGCAGCAAGTTTCATCCCTTATGGCACACTTCTCCAAGGGCATACCAAATTTGAAAATCACTTTATTAAAATAATTTATGTAATATAATATGCTTTTTATCTTCAATTTGTATCTTAAATCACTTAACAATTTCAACCCTATGTAATATCAAATCAACATGAATGAAAAATCTTAAAAATCACTTAATCATGAAAACAATGCAAGAAGCAAAATCAAATTTGCAATCACAAAATTTTGGATAATAATATACTTCATTTATATGTAGAAGAATTGAAATAAATGTGAAAACATTTATCACATAATTAGCACAATATTGAGCTCTCCAAATTTTAGCAAGGTAAAATCAACAAACCCCTAGCCACCATCAAAGATCAACAACAATATAGCATCAATAACAACAATATAGCATCGATAATCATATTTCCCTAGCATCACATCGCAAAATAATAGGGTATTAAAATCATTCAAGGAATTATCTTCATTTTCCATGTCTTATACTAGGTTAGACAATATAGTAGTACAACAAGATCCACCATCGTCATCATCATGGATCACACCAACTCCATGTTCATCGCTACTGTCTAGATACATAGCACAAATGCTAGCATCACATGATTCAACCTAAAATTCACAGAAATGAAACCTCTCCATGAAATGTACAAGACATCTCTCTGTCTCTCATGTTTTCTTATTCTAGGGTATTCTCAGGCTACTTATTGCCATGCTATTAGGGTTTCCTCATTAACCTACCCTATTTCTCCCTACAAGCTCTATGACAATATGATGAATAGAATATAATAATGACACAATATACAACAACTTTATTTTCCCCTTATATATAAATAGGTGAAGGGGGCTAACATAATAAGGAAATAATTCCATACAACTGAAACAACCTCCATGTATTATCTTCATTGGGATAAACAAGTGCCTCTAAGATGGTGCACTCTTTCACAAGTTATTCCAAAGCTTCCTCTTTCATGGTTTCCTATAAATGTGTCCTCTTGCATGACCATTATCCTCTAACTATGCACCACATGTCCCCAATATTATTTTCATTTTATTAATATATTTAGAACCACACTTGAGAACATTAAGAAGCCCCCTAGTTGTATTGGGAAGATAAATTATTTTACTAAAAATTTACATTTTCACATTGCATTTCCATTCACATCATAATTTTTTTTTCATGCACTACCTATATTTTTAAATAGCTATACATGTAAGATAAATTCTTAGGATTAGTGTTGGCGAGTGATACACTTGTCATCCCTCCCCTCTAATAGTGGCACTACTAAATAAAGGGGGTTTTAAGACAATATTTGAGACAATATTTGGGTAAATTGTCTTAACTTGAGACAAAACAAAACTTGTGTATTATATTAAATATTGTATTTATTTGTGTATTATATTAAATATTGTATTTAAGAGAGTGTCTCAAATTATTGTCTTAAAAACTTGTCTAATACATAACACAAGAATTTTTGTCTCATAGGACACAATTTAATCTTTGTCTCTCGAGAGACAATATTTGGGATTAAAGACATATTGTCTTTAATCTGAGACAATATGTCTTTAATCCAACGATTATCTCTCTCTCTCTCTCTCTCTCTCTCTCTCCTCTATATATATATATATATATAAAGATAATAAACTACAATATCATTTATTAATTCATGTTATGGCATGTGGAATCAAACCACCAACCTCCTGCTTATAAGGTTGTTGGATTTGTGGGGCCTAAATCCCTACACTACTGGCCCTTTCAGCATCAGCCCATGGAGCACGAACTGAAGTCTCACCCGAAACAGTATGGGGGGGTGATGGAACCAAGTTTCCACACCGTGAGATGGTCATGATGTTAGTTTATACCCTCTGTTCCTAATTTCGCACAGGTCGCTTAAGCCTTGGGGCTCTATCAGTCTACCCTTTATTCCGCCATTCAGTACCTCTGCAAAGGTGTACGATTGACCTTCGCACAAACTTAACCCGTGATCCAGGTACTTTCGCACTGCTATGACAATGTATTGTATAGGTTCCCAAGTTATCTTAAATGTTTTACTTATCTTACTAAACAATCACAGTTAGCGCCACGTAAATTGATATTCTTACTTGCGTTCAATTAACCAACATAATCACATATATTCGCGCATCATATAAGAACTATAAATTAAACCCAAAACGCAATATAACCAGATGCAGTAATAGGAAATAAATACATAGAATTTGCAGAATGATTCTCTTCATTGATATCTTTAGTTTAATACTGACTCTATCTACCCTTCGCACATAGTTACAGGGGTCCGCGCACTCAGTTGCGTAGTTTCATCCTAGGCCTCTACGCACTCAGCTACAGAGCCTCTACCTACAGTAAGACCCAAAACACTTAGACTCCTCTACCAAGGCTCCAAACCTGTTTACTAACTACTTAGAGCTTACTTACTTAGCTCCTTTTTATACAATCCCATGGTCCGCGAACCATGGGTGAATCTTTTTAGCGGACTTTACATTTTACAAAATAAGGGAGGACAACCCTTTATGACTCTTGACACCTTTGTGCTTTGTGACCGCAAAATGTGGAGACTTTACAACTTTATTACAAAGTTTGTCCCAAAACATGGGCTTTTAGCCCCAAAACTGTCCTTGGGGGAACCCGTTCCCAACAAAGGCACAATTTCTCTTCCATTCACCTAACACCCTTTAAATAATTATGTGAGGAGTTATGGTGTTACTGTAATCCAATAAGTTTCTCTTTTACTCCTAGGCTTTAGTAGTAGATACATTCCATAACAACTCAGTGGACACTAAATGAATTGATAACACCATGAAAGAGTACAAAATTGTACATTGATCCCATAATATTCATTAGATCTTGTTGTTTTCCTCTATAAAAGGAAAGTGAAGAATACTTAGACAATATTGAGGGGTTTGTGCAAAAGATGTTTAGAGAACACAAAATTTACTCTACTCCAACAAAGAATATAAAAAGTTTTCAAGAGAATACATAAGGACTATAAGTTCACTTGGAAGAAATATGTTATATAGATTCCTCAATATGCTAAGTGACTATGTGGACTTCAAACTTGTAATAGATAAATTAATCAATAATAGAGAAACAAAATGTCGAACTTCCAGTTTTGCAAACAAGTCTATATGTCTCTCAAGAGAGAGTCAAACCTCTTCACTCAAAGGTCCTATATGTCTCTCAAGAGAGAGTCCAACCTGTTCATTCCAAGGTCCCAAAAGATGGTCCCTAACAATAGTGTAACCATTGCAGTGAAGAAAATTACACGACATTATTGTGTGGATTCCTCTGATATGACCAAAAAAATTGTAGGATTGTGCATACTCTGTTAGAAAATTTAGATCCTGCTCGTGAGAAGCTAGCATGCTTAGCTCTTTAATAAAATCTTAATTCTATTTGAAAGCATAATAGCATAACAATCAAATAAGGTTTAGAAAATTCGCAATCTCTTCTTTGGAGAAATTATATTATTGAAGGTAGAGTAACAAAATTAGAGATGCATATTGACAAATGAATTTCTCAAACAAGTTTATATAATTATGTGAGGCATACTCATAGAGTGTTTAATTTCTCTAGATTTCATTAAAATATACACCTCAACAACAATGGAACTCACTCCAATGGCCCATTCCATTGGATTATATCCTTCTATAACCTTTGGTTCTCCTTGCACAAATTATATTCAAAAAATATGAGTCAGACGAGATCACTATTTTCTACCATGTATTGATAATGGTAAGAAAAATAAATAACTAAATATATTATAAATCATCGAAAAAAATCACTCCTACCTTAAAATACTTAATGCTTTTATGAGAATGAGGACCCAAAGGACCTGTATAGATGATTTGGCCACCCCTTTTCAAGACTAATAATTATAGACCAAAAAATCGAAAATTGAGCAATTGTTGGTTCTATGTAAACCTATCTTATTCTAGCCCTTTGCACCCCTTTCCTTTTGCTAAGCCAATTAAAGGATCATTAAACATGCTTTTTTTCTCATATTGTGTGGATTGATCAATCAAAATGTTTGAATTCACCTCATCAAAAGCTTCAAAGATGTCAATGTTGGGTCAGTGGATAAAATAAATAAATTTTCAACCTATATTGACTGTGTTACTAATTGTTTAAATAAATATCACTGCATCACATGAATTTAGTCATGCAGTTGGCATATATGAAGATTATACAAGGATTGAAAACTATTTCTAGTGTTAAGGTAAATATTTTCCTTTGATTTGTAAAAAAGGCTTGTCACACTAGGGAGTTCTTGATGCAGGTGCATGCCACTCAGACGGAAAAAGCTTGTTGTTTCTATGTTTTCTAGTTAAAAATAGGATAAAATAAAACATGCTATCTTTTCATAAAATAACTAAATTGTAAAAAGCCTTAAATTACCTTGTAAAAGCTGCTTTTGTAAGAGGCAAAATTATCTATATGAATAAAACAAAAAGGACTTGGCCGTTGAGTAGGTTAGGGAAGGCGATGCCAACAGTATTGGAAGGAAAACTTCTCTCAGCGTTTGAAAAGAAAATTGATGGTAGCTTATTAATTTTGATGGATGTATTATGGATTTAGGCGTTATATTGTTATTGCGCTGTGTATGAGAAAGATTTAAATCGCCTTTTTATATATTACTATGTATAAGGCCTTCAATTGGTTCGATTACTGTAATGATTACGCCCTTAAATCCTGTTTATTACAGTACGTGAATTCCTCTGTCTATTAATTGCTAGAATGATATTGTTGATGTATAAAATCGCTGTATAGTTTTAAAAATCCAGTAACTTCATTTGGGCTCACTTGTTTAGTAATTGATGGATATAAGCACCGTATTGTAAGTGTGGGCGGAGTTGAATGTTATATTATAACCTGTGCGTAAGGCAGTTGGGACCGTGGCGTATAGCACTGTATTGCAAGCGTGGGCGCAGTTGAATGTTATATTATAACCTGTGCATAAGGCAGTTGGGACCATGGCATATCGTTTCAACCTCGGCGTTTCTAGTTCGAGAATTTTCAAGCCTTAATACTATATCTGCGTGATGAAGAATTGGAGCGCTGCAGGTTTTATTAATAATCCCCAACCATTTGCGTGGAGAGGTAGGACACCGTGCGTTCTTTGACCAGTTGCATGGAGAAGGATGCCCGCTGGCAGAGCGTTAAGGCAGAACTATGGGCGTGAGAGAAGGTGCAGTTGTGTGTTTTGATTAGCATTTCTTAATTGCTTGTGTGGAGAGGCCACAACCATTAGCTCAAGGCTTTTAATTTCCCAACATACGAAGGCTCCCGGGTGTCTAGCATTTGATATCGTTGGAAGAATTGTGTATTACAGTGGCAGAGATCTGAAAAGCATACAAGGGTTGGACGTCCCATAAAGCTTCGACTACTGCATGTCGGAGGCTCCTGGAAGATACAAAAGCTACCAGGAAAATAGATGAATCTATCAGTTAATGACTGATACGATTGAGGGCAGTTCACGGGAAATAGAAGCAGATATTCAAGAGATTGCTGTTAGATTAGGGAGATTGTCCCTAACACCTGCAACCCCACCATCATTAGTGGTATCAGAGCCATCAACTGACATAGAATTGAATCTCAGGAGCAGGAGAAGGATGGCTTTCAAAATTGGAAGAGGACGAGGACGTGGTGGAAGAGGACGACCTATTGCAAATGCTAAAATAATGGAAAGCATAGAAGAGCTGCGAGCTAGATTAGACGAGTTAACCTTAGACAAGAACATGGATGATGGAGATGTCAGTGAGCCCGAAATTGAAGCTACAGAGGAGGAAGCTGTACAGGTTACTCCTGAGATGAGGTTCTTTCAGTCAGTGTTGAAATCCAGAGCTAGACCATGGAATCAATTGGTGCCGGTATACCAAGGAGGTCTGAATCCAGAAGAACTGATCGACTAGATTAATAACATAGAGAAATTATTCGATTATGAAGAAATGGAAGATGAGAAGAAAGTAAAGTTTGTTGTCACCAAATTAATAGGCCATGCAGCGCTCTGGTGGGATGGTGTGTAGGCGGAAAGGAGGACATTGGGTAAGCAGCCAATCAAGAATTGGAGCAAAATGGTAGCAAAGTTAAAAGGTAAGTTTTTGCCCAGTAATTATCAGCAAACATTGTTTAGACAAATGCAAAATCTTAGACAGAGAGCTTTAACAGTGAAAGAATATACAAAAGAGTTTTATAAGGTGAGCATAAGAGCTAGAGAAGCCAAAAATACAGATGAGAGGGTGGCAAGATATATTAATGGCCTCAGGATGGACATTCAGGATGAGATAAGTCTGCTGTCTCCTAAAACGGTAGAGGAAGCTTATTAGATAGCGCTGAAAGCTGAGGAAAAACTCATGAGGAAGCAGTCTGTCAGAGGGAGAGGGACTTTCAGAGAGAAAGAAAGTCAAGGTGGTAGTGGAAGGTCTACAACACCTAAAGGAGCTAGTAGTAGCTCAACCCAGCATGCACCCACAGGAGGTGATGCAAGAGGCAGAGGGATTTTTTCTAGAGGAAGAGGAGGCAGAGAAATAAGATGTTACAGATGCAATAAGCTGGGACATAGAGCTTTTGAGTGCCCAGGGAATGCAGAAATAAAGCAAAGGAATGCAATTGTTGCTCCATCTGAAGAAGAGGCACTAGTGGCAGCAATAACAGAAGAAGTGAATACACCAGAAAGAGGAGAATCTCTGGTACTTAATAAAGTCCTGCTTAAACCAGCAAAGGAGATGACTGAACTGCCACAAAGGAAGGCTTTATTCAGGACAGTGTGTAAAGTCCAAGGGAAATGTTGCCAGATGATCATTGATAGTTGTAGCACTGATAATTTGGTTTCTACAGAAGTAGTGGAGAAATTGAAGCTAAAGACAATGAAGCATCCAACACCTTATAAAGTGTCATGGTTGAAAAAGGGACATCAACTGCTGGTAAGTGAACAGTGTGAAGTGGAATTTCAAGTGGGCAAGTATAAAGATAAAATTGTTTGTGATGTGATGCCAATGGATGTGTGTCACATATTGCTTGGAAGACCTTGGCAATATGACAGAGCACCCATGCATGATGGGAAGAGAAACACCTACAAGTTTGTAAAGGATGGTGTCAATCATACATTGTTGCCTCTGCAAGAAGAAGATGGATCGGGACAAAAGACTGATCCAAAAAATCTGTTATTTAGAGGAAAGGAATACTTGGAGAAGATAGTGGATGTACAGTTGAGACAGGAAGAACTCAGAGCAGCTGAGTTAGAAGAGGAAATTCATGTGAATGAAGAAGAGGATCAGCTGGAAGAACTGGTATCTGAACCGACAAGTGGGACTGTTAAAACTTGTAGTTTTCAAACTGACAAGTTGTGCATGAATGCAGGGACTGTAAATGATGATGTGATGCTTCAACAATGCTACAAAGAAATTGCATTGTTGGAATACTGGTTGAGAATCCAGAGTATGACAGGGAGAATGCAGTAGATGAAAGAGTTCATTACAGTGAACGAGTACAGAAAATTGTCATGGAAGCAGATGACATGAGAGAAACACTGGTTGATAGTCTTGAGAATTCTTCAGAGGATTCTTTGAGAAGTTTGGATCAGCATACTGAAATGATAGCAAAGGAGTACAAGGCACTCATGCCTTATGATTTTTATTCTAACAAGTGTTTTGTGAATGCAGGTATTGTTGCAGAACATTTGACTCAGTTGAGTAGTCAAATGCAGGGACAAGAAGTTTTCTGTTCCAGAAGACAAGAGGGTATGGATGATTGGGTGGCAGTCAGAACAGAAACAAGCATAAGAGGAAGAAGTCAGCAAGTAACAGGACATACTGAGCAAGCCGTCTTTGCTCAGCAGGCAGCGAGAAATCAACAGCTTGAAGATTTATTGGACAAGGAAATTGAGTTAATTAGAAGAATCATGTTGAAAGTGTCTCAGCAGAAGACATCAACAAGGAAGAGAAGCAGTGGAAGAAGCAGCAAAATGAAGACAGAGACAGATTATGAAAGTGTAGCTAGTGGAGTAAGACAACATAAAATATGGAGACTTGGAGAAAAGCAGCAAGCAACAGCAAATGATAACTTGCAGAACAAAGTGTGGGACCCTGGAAGACAAGAACAAGGACTAAAACGCATGATGAGGAGATCATAATCATTTTCAACCTTGGGAGTCTGATGCAGGTGCATGCCACTCAGACGGAAAAATCTTGTTGTTTCTATGTTTTCTAGTTAAAAATAGGATAAAATAAAACATGCTATCTTTTCATAAAATAGCTAAATTGTAAAAAGCCTTAAATTACCTTGTAAAAGCTGTTTTTGTAAGAGGCAAAATTATCTATATGAATAAAACAAAAAGGACTTGGCCGCCGAGTAGGTTAGGGAAGGCGATGCCAGCAGTATTGGAAGGAAAACTTCTCTCAGCGTTTGAAAAGAAAATTGATGGTAGCTTATTAATTTTGATGGATGTATTATGGATTTAGGCGTTATATTGTTATTGCGTTGTGTATGAGAAATATTTAAATCACCTTTTTATATATTACTGTGTATAAGGCCTTCAATTGGTTTGATTACTGTAATGATTACACCCTTAAATCCGGTTTATGACAGTACGTGAATTCCTCTGTCTATTAATTGCTAGAATGATATTGTTGATGTATAAAGTCGCTGTATAGTTTTAAAAATTCGGTAACTTCATTTGGGCGCACCTATTTGGTAATTGATGGATATAAGCACTGTATTGTAAACGTGGCCAGAGTTGAATGTTATATTATAACCTGTGCGTAAGGTAGTTGGGACTGTGGCGTATAGCATTGTATTGCAAGCTTGGGTGCAGTTGAATGTTATATTATAACCTATGCGTAAGGCAGTTGGGACCGTGGCGTATAGCACTGTATTGCAAGTGTCGGGACAGTTGAATGTTATATTATAACCTGTGCGTAAGGCAGTTGGGACCGTGGCGTATCGTTTCAACCTCAGTGTTTCCAGTTCGAGAATTGTCAAGCCTCAATACTATATCCACGTGATGAAGAATTGGAGCGCTGCGGGTTTTATTAATAATCCCCAACCGTTTGCATGGAGAGGTAGGACACCGTGTGTTCTTTGAGCAGTTGCATGGAGAAGGATGCCCGCTGGCAGAGCGTTAAGGCAGAACTGTGGGCATGAGAGAAGGTACAGTTATGTGTTTTGATTAGCATTTCTTAATTTCTTGCGTGGAGAGGCCACAACCATTAGCTCAAGGATTTTAATTGCCCAACATACGAAGGCTCCCGGGTGTCCAACATTTGATATCGTTGGAAGAATTGTGTATTATAGTGGCAGAGATCTGAAAAGAATATAAGGGTTGGACGTCCCATAAAGCTTTGACTACTGCATGTCGGAGGTTGCTAGAAGATACAAAAGCTACCAGGAAAATAGATGAATCTATCAGTTAATGACTGATACGATTGAGGGCAGTTCACGGGAAATAGAAGCGGATATTCAGGAGATTGCTGTTAGATTAGGGAGATTGTCCCTAACACCTGCAACCCCACCATCAGTTCTACAAGAGCATATACCAAAGGAGTGAGCTCCACAAGCTTAGTTACTTCTTCCATAAAATTATGTAGTTATTGTAACAACAAAAATGTAAGAGTAAAATTTACTTTCATAGTACCATTAAAAAGGAAACATTTTCACACCAAAGCCCTACATGAAAAGGGGAAATATAGACAACACTTTCTACTTTTGTCTTCAACTTCAGAAGGATGATAGGGCCATGTAGAATACACGAGTAATTTAAAGACTAATATTGGGAGGGTGGATATCATTTTGTTCACAATATATTGATATGTAAGAAAATGTTTCTTGCTTCTTGGGGAATCTAGAGATGCTTATATTCCCTTATATAAAGCCCCCTATTTTTCTTCCAGCGAAGACATTCATTAGTGTATTTTTTCTAGCAATGCTAACTCCCATAAAAGTTGTAAGTACCCTTGATCTGAAGGATCCACTTACATTGGAAGGGGGTTGTAGCCTGTCTTAATTCAAGCCTATTCTTTTCATATCCTGTTAGAAAAGTAAACATTCATTCTAGATATTCCATCAAAAGAACCTAGGTTTGTCAAACAACTTGCAAATTACAAATTCAATTGAATGATTTCTATATACACATAGCTGTGGCATGTCAACATAACAATTTGTGTTCTCAAAATCCATCAACAATGGCTAGAAAGGAAGGAATGTTCCTTTCTTTTGTTGTGTGGCGACTTGAGTGACATTGACTTTTCCATCATTGTAGAATTGTCTTAAAAGGTTACAATACCTCTCCTCCCTAATAGTTAAACATGACTGACAAAGTTATTAAATCTATGAATGAATATCACACAATTTTTTGTATACTTTCAAAGCTTTGGATGTCACCATGTTATAGAATTATATAGGTTAAAATTTTGTAGTGCAACTGTTTCATTCTTTCCTTCAAGAAAAAGTAAAACAATGCTTTTGAGTCACAATCAAGAACAACACAAAGGCCTTTCTAACATATCTCATAGTTGTCTAAAACAAGTTGTTACAAAGAAGTTTTAGATTTAGCAAATTCATGTTTCTCATTTAATTCTCTTTCAAATATTTTAATGAGTTACAATTAGCATTGTCCCATTTAAATCGTATTTTAATATGTGATAAGAATATTGAATATTTAGTACTAGAGTATTTATGGAGAGCTCAACTTAATACCATACTTTCTTTGTGATTTCAGTTGAACAAAACAATGTTTGATTGATTTTTTGAATAACCTCTTCAAATATGATAGCCTGTAATTGGCGTAAAGTTGTAATCGGAGGAGGTTTTATTATATATCACATCTAGTATAATTTGAGGTGAGAGAAATAGTACCCCAAACCCAACCATATAATGGAATGGTAGACTTACAGTTGAGGCACGCTAAAGCAATAATGTACAAAATGTTGAGAATAACAACAAAATCATTGGTCCAATGCCAATCCAATTAAATTTAGATTCAAAAACTAATCCACTGGATTATAGGGTAGCACATCCAACTTTTTCATTGTATTTGTTAAGATGAAATATTTAGAGGAAAGGAATTATTCAATATTTCTTTCTCAGGATTAAGATTATAGGACACTATATCACGACATGATAACACTTACTTTGTCCCATCTGTGACCTTGAATTTCATTCACCACAATTGCATTTTTGGCATAGGACATCAGTGAGCACCAATATACCCAAATCCACCAGCTAGGTATGTTATTTGTTCCAGAAACATGAATAAAGTGAAGCATTTCTTGTAACCTGAGTTCTTTTAGTAAAAAATCTCAAGATTGATATAACATATATTTATTTGGAGCAAGTAATTATATTTACATATACTATAATGTCAAATACCTCTTGATACTACAAATCCTTCAAGAAAAAACACAATGAGCAAAGCAAATGAAATAAGTGTTCCTCAAACAATCATGTTTTGACCTAATGAGGTTATGAATTTAAAAAGTACCGACGACATATAGTGCATCACAAAGATAAGGAAGAATTTCCTAAATAAACTACAATAATCAAGGCAAACTCCTTGATTAGCCATTGAATATTTTAGTTTTCTCACAACTAAAACAATCTTGAAATGCCTACTTTAATATTCTTTTCATAGGGCTGATTTGGTGAAGGAAGATGCTACATTTTGTTTACATTCTTCTATCTACTCATACATTAGTAAAACATAGACCAAATATATAAAGATACAATTTCACATAAAATGGATTTGAAGTGTTATTTTAATGTCACATTCCGCAAGAAAATTTCAATCTCTATAATTAAACCAGTTCATCTCTCCTACAGTCTTGTAACTCTCTCTAATTGGGAAATCGATTAAGAGATAATAAAATGTAAACTAGATTTTCTAATTTTGATTCATTAGGTAGGTTGCTAATATTTTACAACAAATTTAAATAATGCAAACAATGAGCATGGTACAAAAAAAGTATACACAGAAAAAAATGGCTTGGCAGTTTTGAGATTGAACACTACTACATAAAGGGGGGTTTTGAGACAATTTTTGGGTAAATTGTCATAACTTGAGACAAAAAGAAGCTTGTGTATCTAAAAAATTATTGTCTTTGTTGGGTCCCTATAATACTAGTGACTACCACATTACTATGGTAGTTTTACCCCTTATTAATATTGTTGTGCCCCTATTTCCCCCATATTGTTATTACTGTGCCCCATAGAATCCCTCTATTG
>APFE030207170.1:23971-35719 GCA_000404065.3 Pinus taeda | reverse complement strand
CCTGAAATATTACTTTGTGTTTCTACTCAAAACCATGAATTCCAGGGTGTCTAATTAGCCTCAAATTACCCAACTGAGGCAGTATTTATTGGCTGGCCAATTAGTTGCACCTTAGTCTTAAAATAATAAGGGAAGAGTAATTTCCCAAGGATGGAGGAATGGTGTTCTCCAATTTGTTATATTGCAGATCCAAGTTATCTAATTTCCTTAGAAATCCCAATTCGACTAGAATAAAACCCTCGAGTTGATTATAGCTAAGGTCAAGTGTTCCCAACACTTTAAGTTTCCAAATACTTGTATTCATGAAATTATAAAAATTACCCTATTTTAGAATTTACTACATCCTTCTCTTATTTTTATAGTGAAAAGTGGTAAGTCCATAATTGACTATTAATAGCCCTTTGTGAATATTTTAACACTCTGTTTAAAAAAGCTACATCTCTAATTAAAATTTTGTGATGTCATATAATTTTAAAGTCCTCTAGTTTGTAATTATTTACCATTATATAAAAATATACTTTAAGAAAATTAAAAACCCCATGCATACACTTCCATAATATTTACTTCTATAGTATTTATGAAGCTTTTACACTATCCCTCTTGAAGTGTTACCTTACCGATGTAGAATGTACCCCTATGTGCATTGTGAAAAAATTGATTAGGTATAAGTGATATATAGCCTATCTATGGAATACATAGACTAATGATTTCAACACTTCTATGTCTAACATATGTTACAAACTTGTGGTAGGAGATTTGACCAAAGCATTTTTCTTAACTCATATCCTTGGATGTGGAATGTGCCCCTATGTGAATTGTGAAAAATATGATTAGGTATATGTGATATATATAGCCTATCTATGGAATACATAGACTAATTATTTCAACACCTCCATGTCTAACATATGTTACAAACTTGTGGTAGGAGATTTGACCAAAGAATTTTTCTTAACTCATATCCTTGGATGTGGAATGTGCCCCTATGTGCATTGTGAAAAATACGATTAGGTATATGTGATGTATATAGCCTATCTATGGAATACATATACTAATGATTTCAACACCTCCTTGTCTAGCATATGTTACAAAATTATGGTAGGAGATTTAACAAAAGCATTTTTACTAAATACACAGTTCAAATGAGTGATTATTTGATTTGCAGAAATTACATGTGCAATATAGTTTAACATGGTGTGGAGTTTGTTGAATCATGAGTTAATTATTTATTAAAATTTTAGAGCAATACCCAAAAGTATTTTCTGGAAGGTTATCATTAAACATTGAGTCTATGATCATCTAATCAATGTAATACATAAATGATTGGTAAATTCTAGATATTTGGATTAGTGAATTTTTTCTCAATGACATATTCTTTTCTAAGCACTAGCTCTACATATATTTAAGAAATTTTTATGATAGAATATTGGTAAGTGAAGAGAGACTACTTTAAAATCAACATAGTCCAAGCTAATGAAAGCATGCCTCCATATGTGATTTTGGAAGATGTTGCTTAAGAGTGGGATTTTTATCCCATGCCTATACTTATCTTTGGTAATATGTGTGGGAACATTGTTGAGAAGACAATGAGCTGAATGAAAGATGAACCTTAAAGAAATTTTTTGACTCTAACTACTTAAGTTTAGGCATTGTTTTAGTATGTGTGTATTTTAATTTGTTTGAATTATGTGAAATTTTGGATAGGGTATAATAAAAGAACATTTTATGATGGAAAGTTATTGAATAACATAAATATATCTTGAAATCATTCCTATGTATTAAATTATTATTTTTCAAACAAATATGTTCACATTTACAAAATCTAATAACATCCCTTTGCACCATCAAAAGAAACCGATAGCTTTATTATTTCTCTCATATACATTTATTTTAATTGACATCATATCATCAAAATACTTAGGAATGTAAGCAAACATTCCTAACTATGTGGGGAATCGATAAAGTCCATAAGCAGGTCTTTGTCTTCTTCTATCGTCGGACAATACATCTATAGCCAACACCCAATTCCTAGCTCTTTTGTAGCCAATCAACACACCAACAACTCCCATAAAGCCAATCCCTATTCCCAACCCCAATGCATTCACTGACATTTTTTCATCTAAATGTCCCAACCATCCAACTTTAGTGTTACTAATATTACTATTATTATCGTCTCCCTCTTGACTATCACTTTGCTTGCATGCTTGCAAAGGATATCCACATAAACACTTATTCTTTTGAAATGAAGTCTCACTCCATGTAGTAAATTGTGTTCCTTTTGGAATTGGTCCACAAAGATTGTTAGATGAAATATTAAGAACTGCCATCATGGATAATTTAGAGAGCTCAGGTGGAATCTCTCCACTCAAATTATTTTTAGCCAGGTCCAACTGCTCCAAAGAAGATATCTCACTAAAAGATGCAGGTATTCTCCCTTCTAATTGGTTTCCCGATAAATTCAATAAGCGAAGGCTGCTCAACTTTCCCATGGTTGTAGGTATATTCCCTGTAAGCTTATTGGTGGACAAATCAAGTATGGTGTTTGTACTCAACACATATGGAAGAGTATACTCATATCCTTTCATGTTAATCACTAGAATTACATATAATTTATCAACACTCAGTTGTGAAGATCCATTGATTGCAAATCCTTGCAATCTATTAAGGTTGGGTGGAATTTTTCCAGCAAAATTGTTATTGGATAAATCTAACACCTGTAACTTCGTGAGAGAAGTGATCCATTGAGGAATTTCACCATGGAGATTATTATAACCAACACTTAACACTCTTAGCTCATGAAAATCTCCAAGGTACTCAGGAAGCTTGCCTGTCAATCCATTTTTCCTTAAATCCAACACTTGAAGATGAGTACAATTGGCCAAAGATTCAGGGAAAGCTCCAAAGAAGTTATTAGAATGTGCAGAGAAAACATCCATAAAATATGGATAGTGAATATCAAGACTTCCACTTAAATGATTATCAGAGAAGTCAATCAAAGTGCTTGTTGCTGTGATATATGTCAAAATATATCTACTTTCACTTCCCTTGACATATTCAAGTAATTCATCATCAGAAATTAGTGAAGATTTATTCATTCCAAATCCAGGGAATCTCCCAAGACGAGATGGTAATCTTCCACTAAAATGGTTGTTAGATAAATCCAACACATCCAACTTTTTGAGATATGTCAGCCATTCAGGAATATCCCCATGGAGATTGTTATAGCTAACACTGAACATCCTTAACTCTTTGAATTTTTCTAAATACCTTGGAAGCTCACCTGTCAAATTATTTTTATGCAAATCCAACATATTGATCCTCGTACAATTGATCAAGGATATTGGCAAAGTCCCCGTGAAGTTATTAGAGTATGCAGAGAAAACTTCGACAGAAGATGGAAATTCCAGATTGTTTAGATCTCCACTAAGTAAGTTTGAGTCTAACATTACCCATTTTAAAGTAGTGCAATTGCGAATACCATGGGGTATTGGTCCTTCTATTTTATTCCCCCATACATTTAATTCTTGAAGTGAAACCAAACCGCTAATACTTTCCGGAATACTGCCAGAAATATTGTTGTCTCCTAATACTAATTGAATGAGAAATTTTAACTGACCTATACTATATGGTATATGTCCACTTATCTTGTTTCCACTGAAAGCTAATGATATGAGGGATTGAAGCTTTCCTATAACTTTTGGAATTGTACCATTGAGAAAGTTGCTATCTAGATAAAGGATTTCCAACTTGCTCAAATTACAAATTGCTTCAGGTATGTTACCCGTCAGGTTATTAGCGGCAAGATTTAGGGTTTTCAACTGGCTCAATTTGGAAATGGTTTTAGGTATGCTTCCGGTGAGACTATTTGAAGAAAGACCTAGGACCAAAAGCTTACTGCAGTTTCCTATTTCAGCGGGGATAGAGCCCGAAATATTACTTTGCACCTTGTACTCAATGCTACCGACGACAAGCTTTTTAAGCTCTTTCAAATTTCCCAACTGAGGCGGTATATTGCCTGACAGTCGGTTGTCCTGCAATCTTAAAATCACAAGGGAAGAGCAGTTTCCCAGAGTCGGAGGAATGGCGTTCTCCAAGTTGTTAAAACGTAGAGACAAGTACTCTAGCTTCTGTAGCAACCCCAATTCAACTGGAATAGAACCCTCGAGCTGATTATGGCTAAGGTCAAGGGTTCCCAACACTTTAAGCTTCCCAAAGTCCGGTGGAATTCTCCCTGTCAAATTATTATGAGAAAAACTCAAACTACGTAATAAGGAAAGGTTCCCAAGATATGGAGACAAGGTACCTTCCAATCCCGATCCAGAGAGGTCTATGGCAACGATTCTTCTGCTGTGCTTTCTGCAGCGAATGCCATGCCAGATGCATATGTTGTCGGCGTTCTCGGCGGTCCAGTTGGACAGCGATCCATATGGATCCAACGTGATGCCCTTTCTCAGCGACAAAAGAGCCTCCACGTCCCTTTTGTTGTGGCCGTCCATTGATGACCAAGCGATTTCAGCGCTCTCCAGCATGCGTTCATTCCGGATCAGATCATGAGAATGGGGCTGAACAGAGGTAAATCCACCCAGGTGGGCGTAATTAATAGACGCAGCTGCACCCATGATTATCACAAGGCATGAAAACGTGATGAGAAGAACTGCAGCTCTATGAGCCATTTCTTGCTGTGGAATGTTAATTCCGTGAGTTGAGGTTGGCTATGGATATGGGTAGGTATATATAAGCTTTGGAATTCGCCGAAGACTAGTTAAGCTCGGTCTGAAAACGGGTAAAAATGAACATTGCCGAACGACTCGGAAAATTGCATTTACCAAAAGTTTATTTACTGCCGAACAACTCTGAAAATTGCTTTTACCAATTTTCTTATTTTGATATTTATCTTTGTGTATATCAAATTAGGAATTTTAATAATTTGTCAAATTTACTTTATTTATCATATTTTTGTTATATTTTATTTTTTTATGATGTAAAACTGTCTCTGAGTCCAGTTTTTAGGTATTATAATGGTTTAAGATTTGATAAGTCATTTGTGTGTTATGGTTATTTTTTTTCTTTATGATAGATATGTGAAATTTTTTAAAATAACTATGTTATTGAATGGTAATTTTTAAATGAAAAAATTATTTATGAAGGGTTAATTTATTATCAAAATATCAGTGATGAAGAACAAAATTTCAACATATCATTCTTTAACGATAAACATAAAAATTCAAAATATTAATAAAAAGAGTATAGAGAAATCCAAATTCCAACCCGGCAAATAACTAAAAAAATTGTTTTTACCAATTTGCTAAAATTTATTTTGCTAGGTCAAAAAGAAATTATTAATCCATCTAAAATTAAACATTAAATTGTTGATTAGAATTAAAAGTGACACTTTAAATGGACTCAAAATAGACTCAAATGATAACATATATTTCTCATTTCAAAATTAGAGTATTTCTTTAATGAAAATTAGAATATTAGAATTTTTTTTTTTGAATTAGAATATTGATTAAAAGTAAGAGTTATAGTTTAAATGTAATTAAATGTTATAATTAGAATGGTTTTTTGAAAATTAGAATGAATATATATATATATATAGATATGAGTCCCTGTGGTTAAATACCTCCCCAATCACGAGGTCAAAGGGTAAATTCTCCTCAACGTCCTTGGGGTTAGGCCATGGGGTTGATTTGCCTAGAGTCAATTCTCCTCAATGCCCTTGGGGTTAGGCTCTCGGGTTGATCTGCCCAAAGTCAATTCTCCTCAATGCCCTTGGGGTTAGGTCCTAGGGTTGATCTGCCCAGATTTTTTCCATGGATATAACAGTCACTCTTGAACCACCTCGAATAAAAATAAGACTTTAAGAATTTTGTGAATAATTATTATTAGTTATTATATTGGAGAAAATAACTTTCATTTATTTTAAGAAAATTTAAAATTCAAATAAATAAAAAAATTTAATATGTGAAATTGTACATCACCTTGGAAAGTGAACAAACAAATATGGGTTACTTGCCAAGGATTTTTGTCCACATACCACTTTCACAGAAATTTACGCGAAGAATTTTGCGATAAAGCGATTGTGCATCACGAAAGAAATATGGCGCGCACTCACTTAATGGCTGCCACGAATTTCCGGGACCGAATTTCTTACACCGAATTTTCCGCGTTGTTCCGCAGTTTTATGGCGCGCACTCACTTCATGGCTGCGAAAGAATTTTCGGGACAGAATTTCTTATACCGAATTTTCCGCGTCGTTCCGCAGTTTTATGGCGCGCACTCACTTAATGGCTGCGAAGAATTTTCGGGACAGAATTTCTTACACCGAATTTTCCGCGTCGTTCCGCAGTTTGATGGCGCGCACTCACTTAATGGCTGCGAAGAATTTTCGGGACAGAATTTCTTACACCGAATTTTCCGCGTCGTTCCGCAGTTTTATGGCGCGCACTCACTTAATGGCTGCGAAGAATTTTCGGGACAGAATTTCTTACACCGAATTTTCCGCGTTGTTCCGCAGTTTTATGGCGCGCACTCACTTAATGGGTGCGAAGAATTTTCGGGACAGAATTTCTTACACCGAAGTTTCCGCGTTGTTCCGCAGTTTTACTAATATTAAAAATGGGAAGGTCAGGTCGAGTTGTCCACGTCATTTATTTACGAAATTTAATCATTCATTTATATATTACACTCAATTGACCAATCATAATTTTTAAGAAAATATTTAACATCTCAATAAACAAAGACTAGATTTATAATTCAACAAACTCCAGAATATGTTACATGTAATTTTTACAAATAAAAGAACTACTCATTTAAATTCTAAAGCATCAATTTGTTGAAATCTCTAACCATAGATATGTAAAATGCATTAGACTTGGAATTATTGAAATCATTATCCAATGCATTCCATGCATAGATATATAAAGCATTCCACATCCAAGGATAGGATATGAATAAGGTAAAGTAACACATTAAGCGGTATAAGGTAAGGTAACACATTAAGAGGTTCACTCTAGAAGCTGGGTAAACATTACATGAACGTATATTTGTGGCATTTAATTTTCTTAAAATATGCTTTGGTATAATGGTAAATAATACAAGTAAGAGAAGGAAGTGGTAAATTCCAAAAATAGGGTAACTTTTATAATTTTTGAATGCAAGTACTTGGAACCATTTCACTAACTTATCTCACCTCATAAACACGTAGCAATAATAAAATACAACTACTACTAATAACAAATAAATAAAAAATAAAAATATTAATGCTTATGTTAGTTTAATCTTTCAACAACACACACACATGCTTGCACATACACGCAAAATTAGATGCTTAAAAAATTAACTAATATGAGTCTAGGTCGATCTTAACCCTAGATCCATCTTAATCCTTATTTTTGTGGTACTCTAAAAAAAATTGCAATTCCAAATATTTACACTTCTTGGGATGGTTGATTAATCTGGAAATAATATGTATATGAGATTGTAAGAATAACAAGAACCAATAGTTGTATATTATTTAAGGAATAAAGGGAAGCTTACAACCATAGCCTTGATGTTGAAAGGCTCTCCTTGAGTGTTAATCCAAGTCTGAGCCAAGAAACTCTCCAAACACTTCTCCAAGTCTAATGAATAACCTCTAGGCACAAGCTCAACATAGTGGTGCAAATGGACATAGACCAACCATTTGGGAATGGGAAAGTATGAATTTATAGGTTGGGAGAGGGAGTTAGGACTTCTCCAAAGATAGGATTAGGCCCACATCTCAAGGAGGTAGCTCATAGGGATAAGACAAGGAGGTCAAGTTAGGAGGATTCGACCTCATCTATGCGAAACCACCTCTAGCTCGCCGCTCTAGAAGCTTCTCATCTCCTTTGGGAAAATTACCTTTTTGAGATCATCGCGAGTATGCCAAGGAACAGAGCGATGCCATTGCAAGTCAGACACAATGCAACATGCGACCATCATTGTTTTAAGCCTCATAAGAGCGATGACTCTCATTTTAGAGTTTTAAGAGTTATTCTTTCAAGGAAATCTCAAGACATTTTCCAAATGATCTCTTAGGAGGGATTTGAGATGTATACATGGATGAGTATACTATATAATGGTCATGTTTCAGGCACTTCAGGGTATGTCATAAGGAAGTGCAAGAGGCGTGAAAAAATATTGTGTAAAAGATGCCCCCTGAAGCATGAAGGCAAGACACAGAGTGACGGTTGAGATGCTTTACGAGCTCTTGCAAGGACGAGGACATGCACCGTCAGGAGACCTGCAAATCAATGACACATATACATATACATATCTGAGATCAAGTCATGAATCTACAGCATGGACACAACCATCCGGATGATGAAGATGTTGAAAATGTCAACAAGAAATGCTAAAAATAGCATCGTTATAAATAGAATTTCAGGATATACACCAACTCTATTGGAAATAGAAAAAAATAGAAATGCTAAAAATTAGCACTACTATAAATAGCATTTCGAGTTACATTCCAATTTTAGTTAATCCCTGAACTAAAATTGAGAATTAAAATTCGAATTTGATCTTAATAGCTGTTTGTAAAATAATTAATTAATTAATTCATCTTGAGTTAGTTAGTTGTAGGAAATCAAACATGAAGTCTATGTGAAGACATGCAACAGTTTCTCCATTGATTGAGGAAGTTATCCCTTGATTAAAGGAGATCAGGATGAGTTGTACTTTGAGTTGTAATTAGTTAGCTCACTTAACTGAGTTAAGTCCAGTTAAATTAGTTCCAAACAGTTAGAGGAACTAATTGTGAGTTCAGTCAGTTAATGCATGCATGCATGCAACTAGTGTTCTTCAGATAACTGAATATTCTCTCATAAATAACTCATGCATGTCAATTCAGACAGAGACCCAGTTGATATTAAAGGAAGGGATAATGTACTATAAGTTGGAGGAATTTTCTTATAAAGGAAACTCATCCATGTAGAAGGAACATGGTTCCCTTGAGGATTGTGCAGTTCTAACAGTGTGTTAGAGCAGGGTGTGAGATCAGCGTGAGTGATCAGTGTTACACTTTGTAACAGGAGGATCACCCAAATAAACTACACAAGGAAATAGGAGGCTTGGAGGGCAGAGGAGAAGGCTGAGGAGAAGTCTTGATTGCCTGTGAGCATCCAAGAGGATTGTACTGAGAACTAGCTAGCTGTGAGAGCTAAGGCTTTGTGTAATCCTGATGTATTTCCACCTTCATCAGTGAGTGATTGTATTGAGAGCTGGATAGCTTGTGAGCTAAAGCTTTGTGTAATCCTGAGTTATTTCCACTTGTATGATAATACATATAGCGGGGTTTTTAGCTGAGGCTTTCCCCGGAGTATTCTTCTGTGCTCATGTGTGATTGCTTTCTCATTCTTAGTTATATGTGTTCTATTTGATCTTGCACATATTTGATAAAGCTTCTGTAAGTTTGTTGTAAAAGTAGATATTATATTTTGCTTTAGTATATTGCATAATCTGTTGATCTACAGTGGGAAATTCTACATGGTATCAGAGCAAAGGTGATCAAAGGAGAGAACAATATACAAAGAAGGGAGAAGTTCTAAGGTTGAAGTTCCTGATTATAGAATTCGAATTCTTATCACATCTCAAATTTCACCAATGGCGTTCAATGGTTTAAGACTCGAGTATGCCCTTGATGGCAGCTTGAATTATATAGCCTGGAAGGATCGCATGGAAGTAGTATTAGAGGAAAACGATCTAAAGGACTTCATTGATCAAGAAGTCCCCAAGCTGGTCGCAGCTAATGCTACAGAATTGGTAGAATGGAAGAAATGTGTGGCTAGAGCGAGGAGAACCCTTATGGAGGGAGTTCGAGACCACATAGTCTCAAGTCTCCATGGGAAGGAGACACCATTTTCAATGTGGAAAACATTGAAAGATATATATCAAAACAACAGTGATCAGAGGAAGCTGGAGTTGAAAGACAAGCTTCGGAAAATCAAGTGTGAAAAGGGTGACATGATCTCTACATATCTGAACAAGCTCACCACCTGCAGGGATGAGCTTGGAAGTGTAGGGATCATGACAACCGATGATGACATGGTGAGTCTTTCTCTCCTCGGTCTTCCTAAGAGCTAGCATAACTACCAAGACTCGGTAAATGGAAGAGAAAAACTGCCAGATTGGGAATGACTTTGGTCGGATCTAATGCAGGAGGAGATAAGAAGAAGCACCAGAGATGGTTCTTCATCCAAGGAGGATGAAGAAAATTGTGCCTTAGCGAGTAAGGAGAAGGATTATCATTCCAAATCGATTTCTTCCCATGGTGGGAAGAAGTTTGACAAATCGAAAGTGTGATGCTTTCATTGTCATGAGGTGGGCCATTATGCAACAAATTGTCCACAGAAGAAATACAAGAAGGGATCCTTGGAAGGATTAGAAGGTGAGGCACTAGCCTCACAGTTCGAGTTGGATTTCACCCTCATCGCATGCATGGTTTCATCGATGATGCGTTGCGGTTGGTTTCTTGACAGTGGAGCTTCATTCCACATGACCGGCGATAATAGTTTGTTCAGTACCTTGTAGGAGAAAGACCTCCAAATACTCATAGAGACGGGTAATGAGGAAAAGTATAGTGTCTCAGGTGTAAGCACAATTGTTTTTCAGAGGGAGCATGGAGCTCGCATTACCTTGACAGATGTGAAGTATGTGCCAGGACTGAAGAAAAACTTGGTATCGATCACGATGCTAGAAGACAAAGGCTATGATGTAGTCTTCAGTAAGGAAAAGGTTTTCCTTAGACACATCACCACGAGACAGGTGAAGCAGATCGGTTCACGAGTCAAGAACCTATATGCTTTTGAGGTTCAAGATGCATGCAAAGCCTTGAGGAGCAAGGCAACTATTGGAGACTTGGTGGTTGAGAGGGAGAGTACATTACCTCTCAACATGCAGCGCCAGAAGAAGTCTCAGATAATTGTGGAGGAGCCACAATTGGTGAAGCAGCTTCAGGAGGTTATGGAGCATCCACAACTGGAGAAGACGAGAGGAGATCGAGTGGAGGCATCCACTCATGCAGAGACCTCCAGTAGGGGGAAATTTCGATCCAAGTGGGCAAAGGGATCACATGCAGCCATACCTCGAGGTGGGAGGTGGGGCGATGTGAAGTGATAGTCCCAAGAAGGCTAAAATAGGGGTAGGATTCTTGAGGTAACCAACCTCTTTAATTATACCTTGCTACGGGAGCCCCGATGAGGAGTAGAAGGACTGGCTGAGTGGGTAGAGAAAGATGCAGATGGAGCGGTAGAGGAAGCTTCAGCATCAAAGGGTGTTTCTAGCCCAATAGGAAGGTCAGTTGGGAGATCAATTTCTTACTTCTCAGTAACTGAGTTGCAGTGCCGTAGTGGGTAGCACGATGCAACATGATGAGAGGAGGTGCAGTGCGGATGCAGTGCTGGGAGAAAGGACCAGCAGTAACACAAATGTAGTGGGAGGAATTAGTGTGATTGATGCAGTCAAAAATCAAAGTGACAGAGGCTAGAGTAGTCAGACACTGAAGAGCACAGAGGTGCAGAGTTTTCAGTCAACAGAGGCAATAACAGTTAAAGAATTTGATGACAGAGCCATCATTCTGATTCAGGTTGGATATTTTTGTGTTCTTAGAGTTGCTAGAGCAACAACACTTGAGAGAAGTGCTGCGTGCAAAACATTCCAAAGGTTCAGGATCAGGTTCGAGTTGAATGCCTTTCTTGTTGAGAGGTAGTGTTGAAAATGGCAACAAGA
>APFE030207170.1:0-20143 GCA_000404065.3 Pinus taeda | reverse complement strand
TAATATTGTTGTGCCCCTATTGCCCCCATATTTCTATTACTGTGCCCCATAGAATCCCTCTATTGTTATTTTTGTGGCTTTGTATTATTATTGTTAGGTTGGCTGGGTTATATTGTGACTCCTTAGAATCCTATATATAGAAAGGAGGTTTTGTCATTTGTAACATCGAAGAATTGTTCATTTATGTAATGTAAAGGAGGTTGCCCCCTCGAAGAGGCTAAATTCTAAGGCGTTGATCTATCTTTTCTATCTTTTCTTGAGCTGGATTCGTAACAGTCTTAAAAAATATTGTGCAAATGTACTGATGTATATATGGATTCTGATGGCTGATATGTTTATTGTATCTCTGTTCTGATTATTATTGCTATATGAACATTTAGCTTGGAGGGTGTTACACTTTTATATTCAGAACTACTGATGCTTTTGATGTGTGTTGTTATTTAGTAAACCAAAAAAAATAAGTTAAAGTTATATAAGGATTATCACTACTAATTGACCCCCACACTTAGTATTGATCTACATTTCTAACAAGTGGTATCACATATAGTGCCTTTGCTGTAGTTTAATTGTTATAAGGTAGATTTGGGAAAAGCATGGTTTATCAGGATTCTCCACAGCTTAGTGCCTTAAAATTTTGAGCTTGTAGAGAAAAGGTGAAGTGGAAAATATCTTCTCGAGGATCTGAGGTTTGGAAAATGGTGATAAATGGATATGATGATAAACCCCATTCAAATCAAGATTAATTATTGAATGCATAGGCCATAAGTGAAATGTATGATAATCTTTGCGATCAGGATGGTGAGAAAATAATGGATCTCAAGGCTGCAAGAAATATCCAACATAGGTTGCATGCACTACAAGGAATAGAAATCTAGAGAAATGATGAATAAAAAGAGAAATTGATTGAAGATCAAGCCCAAATTAGGGCATCATTAGAAGAAATAGAACAACTCTCAACATAAAATAGAGATCTAGAAAAGATTTTCCAAATATTTGATGAGAAGGAATGTGTCTTCAAAGAGGAAATCATTAGATTAAAAATCTAGCTAGAAGAAGGAGGGAAAGTTGAAGAGGGAATGAGGAAGTAGTACAGAGAAAATTGTTGGAAACCCAACAAGAAAATATTAGTTTAACTTTATCTTGGTGAAATTAGAGGAAATTCATATTCCTATTTCAACATAAATCTTGGAGGTGGTTAACTGAGGTGACATGACACTTGTCACTTAATTAAATTAGTTAATTCGAGTTGAGGAAGCCTGATTTTAGTTTAGTATGGTTGATTGATAATTTGTAGCAATATACTTCAGTTAATTTGAGTTATTTTCATTTAAACTAGTTCAATTGTAAGAATAAATAGTGGAGTTCAAGTTGTGGAAGTGGAACTTCAACCAAACTTAGCGATCAACTAGTTAACTAATCAATCAACCAAAACAATTCTTGCATGACGAGAATTCAAGTTACCCAATTGAGATGGATACTCCAAGGAAGTGTACTATCAGTTGAAGCATATTCCAATGTGCACAGGTGGTGCATGTAGTTAGAGGAAGGACCTAGAGGAATTGTGGAATTCAATAGTGGGAAATTACTAAATAATAGGGGCCATTTTCCTGAAGGAAATAAGAGCTTGGAGGGCTTGAAAATTGGCTAAGTGTTGGCTAGAGTCAGTTCATTAAGAAGAGGGATAGAATATACACTTACGAGGCATTCTCAAGCTTGAGAAAAAATATGTATTTCATCTCTATTCTCTAATTAATTCAATATAGATAAGAAGGGGTTTTAAGCAGTGTCTTTCCCCTAGATAAATCTCTGTGCATGTGTGATGTTTCCATTTGCATGTCTATGATTTGTGTTCTAGATTGTGAATTATCTTCTTCATATTAGTAAAGTAGCTACAAGTCTTGTGATTTAGTAAATTTCATGAGCATTTTTGAATCTACACTTTAATTTCTACATGGTATCAGAGATGGATTTACTAGAGAACAAATATTTTGAAGTTGTTATTGCCAGAAGATCGAATTTGCAAGATCAATTCTTTAGAGATAGAAGGATGGAATTATATGGACTAAGCCTCAAGTATGCCCTTGAGGGAAGCAAAAACTATGTTGCTTATAAGGACCACATGGAGGCACTTCTGGAAGATAATGGGTTGAAGGAATTCATTCATAATGATATTCTGAAACTAGAAACTTATGATGCTCAGGATCTAACAGAATGGAAGAAGTGTGTAGTGAAGGCAATGAGAATTATATTGGAGGGAGTACAAGACCATTTTTTCCGTAATATACTTAGGAAAGAGACTTCATATGAAACATGGTAAGCATTCACAAATATGTTCTGTAATAGTAGGGACCACATATAGTTGGCACTTAAGGACAAACTTCAAAATATTAAGGTGCAGAAGAATGAGATCATTCCACAGTAAGGCTATCCCTTGTAGGCCTTCCCAAGAGCTAGCACAACTACCAAGATTCAGTGAATGGGAGGGATAATCTACCAAATTGGAAAAGCCTATGGTCTGATTTGGTGCAAGAGGAAATAAAGCTGAATAATAGAGATGAGACTTCATCCAAGGGTATGGATGAAGAGAATTGTGCCTTTGCTAGAAATGAAAATAAAGGGAAAGGGAAGAAATCCCAATCCAAAGCATAATCTAGTGAAGGGGGCAATAATAAAGACTTGTCCAGAATGAAGTGCTTTCCCTATCATGAATTTGGGCACTATGCCACGAAGTTTGCACACAAGAATACAAGAAAGAAGACCTAAAGAGGGGAAACATGTGAAGATTTGGCTTCATAGTTTGAGGTTGATTTTACTTTCATCACATGCATGGCCAACACAATGATGAGAAGCATGTGGTACCTAGACAACGATCCCTCGTTCCATATGATGGGTAATAGAGATTTTTTCATTGATTTGGAGGAGAAATATCTCCATATGCACATCGAGATGGGAGATAATGGAAGGTACCCCACGACCATGATTAATATAGTCACATTTAAGAGGGATTCAAGCTCCCCTCGTAGACTCAAGGATGTGATTTTTGTTCCGGGTCTAAATAAGAATATTGTCTTCGTTACTATTTTGGAAGACCATGGTTATGATGTGATCTTCAACAATGGAAAGGAATTCCTAAGACACATAGCCACATGACAAGTGAAGCAAATCAGGGTTCGTGTGAAGAACCTCTACAAGCTAGATGTGAAGGATTGTTCTACATTGAGCACAAAGACGGGGAAGGTCTAGAGCCACGAAGTCGATGAACTTTGGCATAAAATACTTGGCCATTTGCATCATGGCACTTTGAATATCATGCATAAAATCACCACATGACTCCCCAAAGGAGCACTAGAGAAGCAATATTCGTGCAAATGGTGTATCTTTGGGACGTACACAAAAGCCACTTTTCATGATTGGGACAACAAAGCACATGCAATCCTTGAAAGGATCCACTCTAATGTCTTTGGACCTTTCTCAATAGCCTCCACTTCTAGGAACAAATATTTTGCCATCTTTATTGATGAATTCTCGTGGAAGTGATATATCTTCTTCATGTGGAAGAAGGATGAGACTTTCTCCAAGTGCCTAGAGTTCAAGTCACTAGTGGAGAAGGAAACAAACAATAAGGTGAAGGCTGTTAGGAGCGATAATGGAGGTGAGTACATTTCAAATCAATTAAAAAAATTCTATGCAAAAGAAGGCATTCAATGAGAGTTGAGAATGCCCCACAACCCACAATACAATGAGGTGGCTGAGAGGAAGAATTGTAGCAGCATCAGAGTATCACGGGTGATGTTGCATGACTAAAACCCACCTCTTCACTTTTGGGGTAAAGCATGCAACACAATGGTCTATTTGTAGAACAAGAGTCCTCATCAGATTCTTGGCATGATCAAACTAGAGGAGGCTTTCTTGGGGAGGAAGGCACATGTGTCGCACTTTAGGATTTTTGGAGTGTTTGTTTATTGACATGTATCCAAAGAATCAATGAAGAAGCTAGAGCCAACAACAGAATTGGGGGTATTTGTGGATTACACAGAAACTCCCCACAACTACCGTGTGTATTTTCCATCCCTCAGAATGAGAGTTTTGAAAAGGGATGTAAATTTTGATAAAGATAAATCCGTGTGATTCTCTCTTGAGAGGGAGCTTCAGATCCCATTAGAGGAGGAGCTCTTAGCTCCAAAGGAGGAGCCTGAAGATGTTTTGGAGTAGCCACAAGTTGAGGAGAAGAGACTGGAGACAACCACTCAAGCATAACCATTCAAAAAAGGCCAGAAGAGAACTAGGGTAGTTGAGGGACTTGTGCATGATGCGAGACGAATGTGGGTTCTCCTTCAAATCAGCATAGGTAGAGAATGTCACCATATCGGTACACTAACTACATAGTTTAATGACTGAGCTAGTAGAGATTGAACCACCCCCTTTCGAGGAAGTAATAGATAAACCAATATGGGTTGATGCAATGGTGGAGGAGTACAAATAATTATAAATAATAGTGTTTGGGAAGTGATCCCAAGACTGGCAAACAAATCAGTTGTGGGTTCAAGATGGATCTTCAAGGTGAAACATGTAGCATATGGAAGCATAACAAAAGTACAAGGCCAAATCTGTTGCTAAGGGGTACTCTTAGGTTGATGGGATTGAGTATGAGGAGAAATTTTCTCCTGTAGCAAGGTACTCATCCATCAAACCAATCCTTGCTCTGGCTTCACAGATGGGGTGGAAGATTCACCAAATGGATGTGAAAACAACATTCCTCAATGGAGTGTTTGAAGAGGAGGTGTATATCGAGAAACCACAAGGCTTCGAGAATTTTGATTGAGAGTCTCATGTGTGCATAATCAAGTGAGCATTATGTGGTCTCAAGTAAGCATCCCGTGCTTGGTACACAAGGATCGATAACTATCTCACTAGTTTGGGCTTCATCAAAAGTGAAGAGGATGCAAACCTTTATCATATTATGGTATAAGGTAAAATTTTTATTATTGTTTTATATGTTGATGACTTAATTTTTACTAGTGATGAGAAACTGATAAGATCTTGTAAGGAGGACCTTGCAAGAGAGTTTGAGATAAAAGAGATGGGCCTTATGCACTACTTCCTTGGATTGGAAGTATCACAAGGTGATGGGAATTGTTTGCCTCATTGAACAAGTATACCAACAATATAATTCAGAAGTTCCACATGGAGAGGTGCAAACCCATGGAGAATCATCTAGAAAAGAACTGGAGGAAAGAGGATGCCATTTCATGTGAGAAAGTGATGCGACTATTTATCAAAATTTGGTGGGTTCACTCATATATCTTGTGAACACATGACAAGATATGTGCTATGAAGTCAACTAGTTGAGACAATATTTGGTTAGGCCAACCAAACTATTTTGGGGGGAAACTAAGCATGTTCTATGGTACCTTAGAGGCACTACCCAGTTTGGAATTCAGTATAGATGGATAGAGGGAGGGAATTTGTGTGGCTTCACATATGCAGATTGGATAGAGGGAGGGGTTTTGGTGAATTTGTGGTTTCCTAGACCATAATCTAAAATAAATGAATAATGAATCAGAGAGAAAAAAACATACGTGAAACCTATATTTAACAATAAAATAGGGAAGAGAATAACAAGCTGTCCATTACATTGCCTATTACATTGTCCCTACCTGAGGTGAAAACTGGGCCATATCCCTTGAATAATCCACGATCATGCGATTACCTGAAGATAGACATACATGACTACAAGATAAGAAAGCAACTAACAATGGGAATGCTTAAGACTGTTAGAAAACAACTACAATTTACCCTTAGTTGGAGAAGAACAGGTTTTACATGTATTCTTTTCATTCAGAAACTGACACGTTGATTCAAAACGAGATCGCTGCATCTGATAGGTATCCATTTTCTGTTTCCTCTTGCTGCATGCTTGAGTATTCTGAGACCAATAAAACACATTTTTTGCTTCTACTATACCATGTTGTTTGAGTATATTAGTAATCTCATTTATTGGAGAGCTACTAGGGTTACGATCAGGGGTTAAACTTGATGGTTCCCCTTACCCATGAAAGAATTTTTGTGTGAAGGTTTTATTTTTAAATTATTTTTTATATGACTTTTAATATTTATTTTTACTTTGCATAATATTTTTCCAGATAATTTTTCCAAAACAACACTAGGAGAGGAAATTGAATCTGAAAACAACATGCACATTGGTTTCACCAGTTTAGTGGGTATGTTGCCTCGGATCCATCATGAACTACATTTATCCACTCAGCTTCCGAACAAATAGCCCATATTTCACACTATTTTACTGTATCTGTTCCAAGTTATGTCATTCTATCCCAGATTGGACATATTAGGCACTTGGATTAAAAATTCCCAAACACAATCATGATTTGAATAAGAACTCCAGGTTTCTTGGATTGGTCAGAACAACTTAGATTTATTCATAGTTAAATTTATTCAGAGTTGAACTTGTTTGGTGAAACTGAGACAACTAACATTGAATAGGGCTTTTTCTCCTATAGAACCAAGATTTGGAGATTTTATTTTATCTCTGGTTAAATTTCACTATTAATCTATATCAATTATGATAATTTTTATTTCTACATATAAGAAATAAATATTGAGGAATATTTATTAATAATACATCAAGCACGGACATATCAATATCATTGAGGAATATTTGCTGTAAATACATCTAGCAAGGACATATCAATATCAATTGGTGAGAGGAAAAATATTTTGAAGTCTTACAAAGAAATAAGAAAGTAGAGCTAAACATGATGTTGATTAGCTCTATTTTCCTAAAAACAATTTCCAATCCAATTCTAAATCAATAAAATCACACTTCAAGTTCCAATCAGTAACCAACTCATAACAAGATCAGTAACTAACTCATAACAAAATAACACAGAACCCCAATTTTAAAAATATTCATCACCGTGTTGGAAAATGGGAACACCAAAAAAAATGTGGTAAATATAGGTAATTTTAACGTTACATCTTTTGAATTCAGAATAGATTGTGAAAAACAACACCTACCTCGGCCTTAATTGAATATAAAATAATACTGAAAATGCATAAGAATTTTTGCATTGGTCTTGATCTAGTTTGTTTGGGGTGATTTAGAAAATCCATTGGGAGAGGGACATGGGATAGGCATCTAAACACGCATTCCACACAATGATTAAAAAAAAAACATTTTTTTTTCATACATTGTCGAAAACAATTTGGATAGACAGGTTATATAGAGTTCTAATTGAAAGGGAAATAGAAGCATTACCTGCTTAATAATGAAGAAGTCTACATGTAATGGAAAATCTTGAACTGGGGTAATAGATCAGGAAATTAGTGTCCATGTATCTATTGTGCAGAGTCCTCAACTTCTCCCAATAGTAACAACATGAAAGCTTAAATGTGTTAAAAAACATGCATAGATGAATCTAGCTAGTAAAGGTTGAACACACAACTTTGCACAACAAAAACACTAAAAGAAAATTGAAAGAACAAAAAGAATGATTCAGTTAGAAAATAGGTTACAATGCTCATGATATAGCATCACTGGGTGAAGATCCTAAGGTAATGCACCATAGTGGTGATCAATGAGAGGACTCAACACCTACAACACATTCCGGAGAGAACTAGCCAGTTGCGGAGTGAAAGGAGGAGCAAATCATGGAGTAAATCATGCAGAAGAACTGGCCAATTGCGGAGTTAAAAAAGGAGCAAATCAGGGAGTAAATCATGCAGAAAGGATCTTGCATGTAGTCCCATGCTCTAACTAAGTGTCCGGATGTGCCAGTAATGAAGGTCCTAGGTGTGTAGTACCTCCAACAGCCCCCCTGAACACCACTATGGGGAAAAATAGAAAATGGGCCCTAGCAACTAAGGCCAAAGGTCACCCAAAATACAATGCAACTTGTACTAAAATTGAGCAAAGAGGGAAAAACTCATGGGAACTCCCCTCAAAATACAATGTAATAAAAGAAAGAGGAAGAAAAAACAGTTGCTAAGAAATTGTGTCCTTCAATCCAAGACAATTACGCAGAGAGTAAAACTTCTGCTCAGTGAATGTCTTGGTGAAGATGTCTACAATTTGTTTTGTTGAAGGACAAAACTACAAATCAATGACCCAATCATGTACTAAGTCTCTGATGTAGTGCATATGGATCTCTATGTGCTTCCTCCGCTACCGCTGTACTGGATCCCTGCAAAATTTGAGAGTGCTCTGGTTGTCACACTAGATGACAGTGGGTTGGTGGAACTAGATGCCCAACTCAGTGAGGAAGTGTTGTAGTCATGGAGTGTGAATGGTGATGTTGACTACTCCTCTATACTTAGCCTCGGCTGAAGAGAGAGCAATAGAAACTTGCTTCTTGCTTGACCAACAGATAGGGCCAGACCCTAGATTGAGTGAATATCCAGAGGTGGACTTGTGATCAATGTTGTCGCCTGCCCAATTAGAATCTGTGAAGCCAAGGAGATTCAATGTAGTTCCTGTTGCATAGTGAATCCTAAAGGTGATGGTGCCCTGCACATATCAGAGGTTGGCTTGGTAGCATTTCAGTGTAGCTCATGCTTCTCCTGCACATATTTAGAAATTGCCCCTCTTGCATATGAGAGATCTGGTTTGGAGTGGGTGAGGTACAGTAAGCTCCCCACTAGCTGTCAGTAGAATCTTCTCTCTATATTGAATCTTCTCTCTATAGACTCGACATGTACTCAAGGGGAGTATGGATAGCATCATGCAAAGGAGGAGAGTAGAATGGTCCGCCCTTTACCCTTGATGACAAAGGGGGAGAGTATTTTGGGTATTGTGGTGTTGTATGGTATCTCTAACTATCTTTACACCTTGCAGTAGTCAACACTATCATGGTTGCCATCAAGTCCAAAGGGGGAGATTGTTAGCATTATGACACAAGTATTGTACTTGATGGCAACTCTAAAGGTCAACTCAATTTTGTTAAGAGCTAACAAGAATATTCAGAGGTAATAGGGCAGTGGTACAGAGGATCAGGAAGATGGAACTAAGGTCTATTGATCAGAATAAAGAAGTTTAAGGAAGAAGATGATGTAAGAGAAATTTAAGAGATACACACATGTACACTTAGTCCAAGCAGCATATACATGCAGGTACCGAGAACAAACATAGTGTATAACATATACACACACTCCCATAGAAGGAAAAGTGTGTACATGTTGAAAACCATGGTTTTTGTCTGAGATATTTGGTCCAAGGTATCTTTGGACCATGATATTGACCCTAGGTATTTAGTCCTAGGTATTTGGTCCGTGGTATTTGATCCAAGGTATTGGTCCTAAGTGGATTTAGTCCATGGTATTGAGAAAGGACAAAAAAGAACTATATAAAGAAGAGAGGATCATAAGGCCAGATGTGCAAATGAATAAGATTCTAAGGAATACTTCTATCTGAAGTATATTTTATGTTGCAGGGTTATGTTTGGGACTAGATCTGAAATATTTCTGTGCACCTTGAGTTCAATATTGGATCAGGATCATGAGACCTGAGATGACGTATTCTTGAATGATTGATATTGGTTGAGGCTATATTTGATGTTTTGCATCTATTTTATTTGTTATATATCATGATCTAGGCTTGTTTGAAGTCTAGAATTGCAACAAAGTTCTGTGTCAATATTTTTAGATCTGTACGTAGCTTTGTCTCGGCAAAAGAGCATATACACGAAGGTTCTGTTCTTTCAAGTAGCTTATACGAAAGAAAGGCTTGATGTTGAGAGATGACTAATCTATCATATTAGTATTTCTGATTTATTATTGTTGCTATTTTACTTTTGTCTGTCAATGAAGTCTTCTTAAATCTGAATGTAAATATGAATGCATAAGGAGGTTGACATTTGATTGATTGTATAAGTGAGAAGAAGTGTTTTCTGTTTCCTACCTATGTAAATTTCTGTAAGTTGACAGTAGATGTTCAATACACTATTGGTTGGTACAGTTTATGATTTAGAGATTTTATGATTCAAAATATTTAGAGGTATACGCAGGTTGGGCTGAAGGAAGTAGCATATACATACATGTTTTCTTCATTGAAGTAGCGTATATAGTCTGACACATGAATTTTTGAGGTTTCAATTGGTTTTGAATGTTGATACAGGTTTCTGGGTTCAACACAGTGTTATGATGAGAGTGATCTGATTGTTTCAGATTAACCGCATGTTGGTTGATGAAGTTTGAGTTTCTAAATTTCTGATGGGTTATTGTTGAGTCAAGGTCTTCATATGTCTTGATATGTGCCAGGAGCATCCAGAATGAAAATTCATGAAACATGGTCCCTGGTGGAAGAGTGGAGTTTTCTGTAGGCTGGCACCTATTTACTAGTAAATATATTGGCTAGTACAAGAGCTAGGGTGTTGTAGCTCCCTTCGAGTAGAATCTGGATAATGAGAGAAGGTTGTAACCTTTTGCAGGCATAAGCCTGCGTACTGGTATGAGTCTACACTAGTACAATATTGTAAACAAATTTTCTTATTATTAAAAGAAGATAGAGACTACAACAACATGTGTTTTTCACCCACATTGGGTTTCCACCTTAAATCTTGGTGTTCATGTGTGTTGCTTATGTGTAATGGTTTATTATGTTTATACTGCACGTGGTTACTATTTAGTTATTGATGAAGTATTGATGCACTGATTAAAGATCAACATATGATGAATTAACTGAATCATAAGTTTACTGCATAAACACTGGTTGCCTTAAAGACAATTGTCTATACATGCTAGTTCCCCTCTTTGAAGTAGCATATATAAATCTGATTATGAAAAATAAAAATTCTTGATCTAATAATACTAATTCACCCCCCTCTCAGTATTATTTCCAACACAGGAGCAAAAAATTATCCATATAAAAAAAATTAAAGAAGTTTGTTGAGACTTAGCAACTCCATTGAAATCAAATCAATGGGTAATCATCACCCAATTGTCTAACAACAAATCCAATGACATAGATTATGATAGCAAGACAATTGGGGGAGTTCTTTTCAAAGAGGAATGCCTTACGGTGTAAAAATATGTTAATAATAAAAAACCATTTTAATTTGCTTCATAAAATGTGTTTGATGTACATGTTATATAGAATATTTTAATGTGAATTGCATATATATTTATATCATTTAAAAAATTATGTATATATCATGAAAAAATTAAATTTTTTATGGTTAAAACTTTTATTTGGTCCTATATATACTTTATTTAGCATTCTAAGATACAATTTGAACAACAAAAAATAACAGATTTTATTTTATACTCTAAAAAAATTTGCACCTGAAGAAATTTGATCCCTCTAGGCTCATTGCATTATATTACATTACAAATTATATTCCAAGTTAAACATCTATTTATGTAATTAAAAATACTGCCCATCCAAATATAATTAAACTATAATGAATTATTATAATATTTTATATATTTACTTTAATATTATAATTTTTTGTTTTCAAAGATTATACATATACATATACATATACATACACACACACACACACACACACACACACACATATATATATATATAATTTTCCCTAATATAACTCTCAATTATCTTTTCATAAATGAAAATGTCGCTTCTGTAATATCCCCCATTAATGTAAATATTTATTTTATTTATTGCAACCAAACATACTATTACTGTTTGTTTGAATTATAAACTATTTTGTAATTTAGTTATTGAAGAATAAATTTTACAATTATGGGCAAATACTTTTTTACTAGGTAATTAGTTATGGAGACAGTTATATGTTCCAAAACTAAATCCTAAAGTATTTTTACTAAAATGATCAAGAGGATAGGGATTTGAGATCAAGAGAAAGAGGGGGCTGTGCTGAAAGGTCAAGAAGTCTATAATGGCTATCTCTGGTTAAAACCAGATAGTTGGTAAATTTTAAAAGTCTCTAAAGAGAGAGAGAACTCCTAAAATAAGGAGTAGCACGAGGGAAGATTTACTAGAGTAGGTAATCTCACGACAGGGAGGAACCTAAAGTGTAAATCGTATATTAGATTTAGTCCTGGACAACATTTACTAGAGTAGGTAATCTCGCTACACGGAGGAACCTAAAGTGAAAATATTATATTAGATTCAGTCCTAGAAAATGTAAACATATAAGTAAAGAATTGTTTATATAAGTTGTTCATTGAATCTAAGAACAATAGCTAGGAGATTGTTTGAACTTTTAGAGATATATTTATAAATTATTGTGTAAAATGTATAGGTAATTTTTTCCTATTTCTTGAAGTATGTCATTAGAGTTATTTTGTATTTAATTGAAATAATTCTTATAAGAATAATAGAGAATATGAGGAAAATCCCTTATTACATTCACATGAAGAAATTGTATTAAGAATATCAAAAGATTTAGTAAATAAACTAGAATGACAAACAAATTTGGAAAAGATAGGAATTCCGGATAAATAGAACTATTAGATTAATAAGATAATGTATATTTCCCTATATTGCATCTTATCTAACTTAAGAACAACATTTAAAATCGTCTATTAACTGAAAGAATGGTAAACATTGATAGATGAAATAAACATGTATACATTGAGATCATCAGATACAACTGTTCACGATTCTACACCATAAATCTTTCCATGAGTAAGAACCCTGTTGATGCAATGAATATATAAACTAATTCTGAATAGCCACAATGAAAAACAAGAATTCATCAAAGCTCACGAATTCAATCAGGTAAGGCAAAAGCTGAAACTCCTGGAAATTTTAATTGAAATATAGAATATTACATTCTTAGCCAGACATGACATATTTTTGCATTACGAGCTCCAAAAGAAACCACTTGACTTTTTTCTTGTAAATCAAAATTTCTGAGATTTTACCGAGCTAGGGTTAAATCTATGCAAAGCATTTACACATTTCTGAGCCTCATTACATCAAATGAAGTGTAGAACAAACACTTGGAAAAGTTGAGAAAGGATAGCCCCCGGCTTCCAAAACTCCGTGTTTAAATAAAACTAAAAAGAAAACCGAAACTGAGCAATAAAAATATGAAAACCTCTTCACAATTAAAACTCCATACATATATTTTAAGTGTTCCAATATAATATCACAGATGGTTACCTGAGAATTCCTTTCTAAAAACCCTCCACACGTTGTAGCTGTAGGCCTCTTTTCCTTAAAAAGGACCTCACACAAACTTCTAGAAACAAACACAAAACAAAATATTAGAGGAGCAATGACTCTAGCGGTCTTGAAAGACCCATCTAAAGCTTTCTTTACTGTCTTTTCGACTTGGTGGCTTGTCCATAAAACCCTATTCTAGAAAGATTTAGAGAGATTCGTAATACTGGAAGTTGGTTGCAGATGATGAAATCAAAAAGAGGGTTTGCCACAACGCGAGGTTGAATCTTCCTTCCCAGAAGTCAGACCTTTCATCGTAATAGAGAAATGGTATTAGAACATGCAATGGAAAATAGAAAACTATAATAAACTCTCTAAACCATGAAACACAAAGATAATTATGAGGAAAGAAGATCTGAAAGCTTACATTCAGAGAAAACATCCGAGGCCCTACCTCCGCAGAATGAATTCAAGAGCATTGAAGCGGTTTCGGGTTCATCAGGGTATTCTGAGTTTCCGGATAGCAGTGTAAATGGTCCAATGAACCCAGATTGCAAATGAAGACAAACACCAAAGGGAAGATTAGAGCCATAACCTCTTGGAAAATTCCAGAGTGAAATAATGACAATATGAAACCTCACTGCCAAGAAATGAAGGAACAATAACCTGAGGATCATTCGATTCAGCGGGCCAAGGTGAGTCATTGATGGAGGAATCTGATCTTGAGGGTTAGGTGGGATAAGGACAGATAGATCGCCTCGAGGTAGCCACCCAGAACCGGACAACTGAAGCACTAAATACACCTATGTTTCATGAGCGAGATTTGAGGCTATGGCCTGCGAATATTAATGCAAAGGCCATCATTGTACCCATGTGTTTATTACACACGAAGGTAACCATTGTAAAATCAAATGTCGCGGCAAACAAATCTAGTAGCATTCATTATTCAATAATTCATAGCATGTAAAGTCCAACCATTGCATACTTATAAATTTGATAATGACAATTATTAAGGTTGTTTAAAAGTCATACATGATGGTTAATCCATGATTATGTCTCGTTTAACATATATATGTAATTATGGGGTGACTTAATATTTTTTTTTTGTTTTTTTGTTTTCATAAATGTATGTGTTACAACTTCCATTTATATAATATAGTTTATAATCTAATACAATATTACAACATTATATCCTTTATTTATTGTACAACACCATTTTGAATTTATTGATCAACTTTATAGAGAAGTAGATTTGGACTCATGCACTAATATCATATTTAATTCTTTCTCTAGCCTTCTCTCTATTCATATTTTCACTCTCCACTTGGTCGTTTCACTAGAATCTTTCTAATATTTTCATATTATAAAATTTATTTAAATATAACTCTTATATATATATATATATCTACTTTATGCTATAATAAATGATCATCCCAATATAAAAATATATTGCACATAAAACATCTATTTATGTAATTATAAATACTACGATAAACAATAAAATTAACTCAATAAATTGTTATAAGGTTTATATATTTTTATTTTAATATTAATAATCTTTCGTTCATATATTGATGTAAATAAAAATATCTCTTATGTTTAAATTATTTTAATATTAATAACTAAATATAAATTATATTCTGAAATAAATATCTATCTCTAATAAAAAAATACCATTTACTTTAAATATAATTAAATTACAATTAATTATGATTAAACATATTTATATATTTTAATTTTATATTATCATTTCTTTTCAATATACCCAGACAAACATTATATATAGCTAAACTTAGTGAAAAAATTATCACGCCCTAATTTTTCTATATTAATTCTAATTATAAATTAAGTCCCAAATAATATCTATCTATGTAATTATAATATTACCAATTAAATACAATTAAACTAAATGTATTATTATAATATTTATATTCATTTTTATTTTTAATATTATAATTTTCCCTACAAATTTCAACTATTCTTTAAAAATGAAAATAATTACTCTCTATTTATATAACTATCTTATAATATATATAATATTATATATCTTTATAAATCATATTTTAAAACAAACACATATGTATATAAACAATTAAGATCAATTTTAACTCTAGATAATTTAAATTAGTTTGATTTATTTTATATAAATTTGAGAAAAAATTATCTTATTTAATATGAACATTGAAATATTTTATTCATAACAATATTTTTTTTGTTATTAGTATTTCGTGGTATACTTTCTTTATATGTTTGTCTCATGCACTAGTATTATATTTAATTCTTGTAACTTCGATCTTATTTCTATTTATAATTTCACCCTTTTGTTCATGGCCTCATCGTGCTTCATTTCTTTCTTTCTTTTTTAAATTTTCACACACACACATATATATTTTTCAAATATAACTATAATTTATAATTTAGTAAATAAATATAAAAATATTATTTATAAACACTATATTATTCATATTATATTTCATTACAAATTAAATTCCTAAATAAACATCTTAATTAAAAATACCACCCATTCTTCAATTATAAAATATTAATTAAATTACAGATAATTATATAATATTTATATTTTTTATTTTAATATTATAAATTTTATTTTCCAATATAACTCTCTCTTTATATATAACTCATTTATGTTACATAATATAGTTTATAATGTAATATTATGATGATGATGATGATGATGATGATGATGATGATGATGATGATGATGATGATGATGATGATGATGATGATGATGATGATGATGATGATGGTGATGGTGATGGTGATGGTGATGGTGATGGTGATGATGATGATGATGATGATGATGATGACGACGACGACGACGACAACGACGATGACGACGACGACGACGACAATGAGGACGACAACGACAATGAGGACGACGACGACGGCGACGGACGACGAGGGATGACGACGACGAGGGACGACGACGATGATGATGATGGTGGTGGTGGTGGTGAACGTCCACCGAGACCAAACATTGGTCTATCGGACCTAAAGAAACAAATTATTTATTTTGATTTAAGATTTTATTCCTATGCTCAAAAAGATTGGAGAGAAACCTCCCAAGCTCACTATAATTTTGACATTGTAAAAGGCTAGGAAGGTCAGTATTGTAACAAATATTGTGAAACTGAGATCTAATGTGGTTGTACACGGGGCACTCTAAGAGGAAGTGGTTTTCATCCTAGATATTCCTATTCTTACATATATGGCAGATACTTTCCATCCATGGCGTTTTAGGAACTGCCCAATGACCTGTTTCACTATGGCGCTCATGAGAATTCATTCTAATCTTTGCTATATTAATTTTCTTCTTTGAGCTAGTTAAAATAGAGAGATACTTTTGATCTTCTAGGGTGGGGTTGATGACCTTCTTATAATAACTTAATTTTCTTTTAACCGCTAAATCTTTCTCACACCACATTTTTTCTTTGAACTTAGAAGTAACAATATCTTTAATGTTATTTATGTTTTGTAATGCATCATTCTCGTTGATCTCCCAATAGTTTAACTAAGCCCTTGTGTCTTTATGCCACCCTTGATTAAGCCTCAGGTGGTTTTGGCTGGAATTTAAAGCTAGCTTAGGAAGTCTATGATCGTCTATGTTATTGAGTTTGTGCTTGTACAATAGAAACCTAATCATAGCTAGGCTTTCAATAGCAGAAATACCTGCTTCTATAAGGAGAATAGGATAGAGTGTATTACTTTTAATTTTCAGGTTATAAGTTATAAAATGCTTTTGGATTTGGTTAATCTTTCTCCATGATTCTCTGGAGATGCTGCAACCCCAAACCTCACAGCCATATAAGATAACATGAGTGACTAAAGCTTTAAAGAGGAACTTCTTTTTATCCCACATTACGAGGTTTGCTGTTTTACAATTATTTTCAAGACCAAAATAAGCTTTCCACCCCCCATTAATCCTTTTCTCAATGCTATGGTTCCAGTTGAGCTTGTGATGAATATCAATTCCTAGGTACTTGTAAGAATACACTTCCTCCAAGTTATTATTGTCATACATAAAATTAGCGTAAGTGTCCTTCTTAGATTGGATAATCATAACTTTTGTTTTGTCAGTGTTAACCGTCATACCCATGGTAGAGCAAAAATCCTTATGAAGCATGAGTTGCTTATCAAGATCAGAGGGGCACCTTGCCAAAAGAACAATATCATCAGCATAGAGAACAAGGATGATGACTATCCCAGCTAAGATTGTTCCATCACATCCTGCTTCCTCTAAATAGCCTTCAAGCTTATCGATGTAAATTCCAAATAGGGCAGGGGAGAGGGGGAAACCTTGTTTAACTACGATGTTACACTTAATATCTTTCGACCACCCCTCATTGCTCTTTAGCTTTGCAATTACATTCTCGTATAACCTTATAGCAACATCTCTCAACTCGAGAGGAACCTTTAACTCTTCTAATCTATTCCAAAGGTTGTATCTAGGAACCATATCAAAAGCCTTTCTAAAGTCCACAAAGCAACAAAATAAATTGGATTTATCATTACGACATTCCTCCGCAATGATCCTAAGCGTAACGAGGTGGTCTGTTGTTGAGTGATGCCTTCTCAAACCTGCTTGGCCTTTAACCTGCTTACCTTCACTTTCAAGCCATATGCTTAACTTCTTTTCCAAAATACTACCATATAACTTGGCTAAGAGAGGGCTGATCATAATTTTCTGATAATTAGAGGGGTTATTTGTATCCCCACTTTTAAAAATAGGGATAATGAGGCTCTCAGTCCAAGGTTTAGGGAACCCTTGCTTGACTGCTTGATTGAAAAGCTTGTGGATGTGGCGAATGAGGACAGGACCTCCAATTTTTAAGATTTCTACGTGGTAGTATTCAATGTCCTTAGCTTTCCCATTAGTGAGGCGATTAATCCCAAACTTAATGTCTTCTAAAGAGAAAACTTCTTTCGTTGTGAGCAGGGTTTCCAAATTATCCATGACATTTAGAGATTCATAAAGCTTTTTAAGATAGGAATTCCAATCATGAAGAGCAATTTTATTATTATCTTTAGTCTTCCTAGGCAAAATCTGCCTCCAAAATTTCTTAGGAGCTACCTTAGAGAGGTGTAAGAGATTCTCTTGTCTTTGATGAATGTACTGCCTCTTTTTCCTTTTAGTTAGGGCTTTGTATATTTTTATCTTGTCCATTTTAAGAGATTCGTCAACAACTTCCTTAATTGCTCTTCTTGCACTTTTACAATCTTTGTCATACCATGGATTGGTTTTGCTATTTCTTTTATTATTTGAAACTTCAATTGAGAACTTGTTAATAGAATATGAGAGGTTGTAGTAAAATTATGATAGAGGTCTTCTATGTTGTCTATACTAGATAAAGGAAGCAAATTAGTTTTTCATTCATTTAGAAAGAGCTCATTTTTATTTCTATCGAATATTAAGTTCTTTTGGCTGTAAGTATTATTTTCCGTGGAAACTCTATCCATGACAAAATTGAGAGTTATAAGTAAAGGCCTATGATCAGAGTCAGGCTCGTGGTCACTTAAGATGTCAAAATTTATTATTTCGTTGTATAATGGGAGATCGGAAATAATGTAGTCTACCGCGCTACTACCAAGTCCATGAATACATCATCTTTACTTTGGGATTAATATGAATGTTTATACTTTTTTAATGATTAAGATGTTGTTGTTATTAATCGCATAGAATTATTTTAATTTTTGATTTACATAGAGTTGAGTGCATTCAAATCTCTTAAAATGCAAATTGCTTTCAAGCAAAATTTGAGAAAAGCTTTGCATTTCGAGAGATTTGATTCCTTTTAGCCCTTGGTAGATCTCGAATTAAAACTGATCTATGTTGATTTTGCACAACACACTAATAAAATGTTTTAAGTATAAGAAATTTTTAAATTTCACTTGTTTTCACATTGAAGAAATTACAAATTTCTATCATACTTTGAATTAGAAAGAACTTATTAATGAAATAAGAACACACACTCTTTCTCTTTTAAATATAATATGAACTCCATATTAAGAATGTAATAAATTACACAAAAGAATTTTTTTAAAAATTATATTATTTTTCTCTATATAAAATTGATATATAATTATGTTATTATATAAGTGATAGTAAAATAATTTCTTTATTAATATTTTTTGTTTTAAAAATGACATGTGAATTGAACATAGAATGAATTACACATCATATAGTATCAATAATATTGTTTTTACATGCCATTTGTCAACTACATATTAAACAATGAAGGAATTGCATGTATTCCTCATATTAAAATGTAAATTAGTATTTTTTTGTACTTTCAATTACTTTATCTCTCTATATAAAGTTAGATGAAAAATTAAGGTGGAAATTAAAGTGTTTTATTTGTAATTGACATTGTCTTTGTTTTTTAATTTATTAATGTAAGTACTTTTTATTATTATTTTTAAATATAACATTTGACAACATCTCTCATACGGGTAGACCCAAATATCTCTCTCTTTTCTTTTTCTTTTTTTAATTTAGGTATGATCTTTTATTACTTTGAGTAAAGATAACATTTTTATAATTATTGATTTGCAAGTTGACTTGGAAAATATAATTCCTGCTTGTCTTGGTTTCTAAGTAAATGAACTTGTTCCTATTTTTTAGTGTAGGAATTCACAGGGTAAGTTCCTCAGACAGAACACCAAAGGACACTGCTCACAAATAGATCACAGATCAATACACCAGTATTTTTGATGTGGTTAAAACCCTCAAAGAGGGAAACAGTCCACAGCCTGAGCCAACGTGGTCACTTTAGGCAATTTATTAATAAAGGAATGAAATTTTACATAAGCTTTTCTCATGAACAGTTAACCTACAAATGACCCTCCATGCTCTTTAAATAGAGATAATGGACCAATCGGGTGTTAAGCCACAGATTAAGTGTCGGTAATACCTAGGAGAGAATGAAGCGTTGGATCACTACATATCGTAATCGTCGGATTGTAAGTTACAAAAGTACATAGTAAAGAAACACACTTTACCTAACTCTACACTAGACCAAG
>APFE030207166.1:13159-53516 GCA_000404065.3 Pinus taeda | reverse complement strand
ACCCCAAAGACTTTTATTATTAATAAGAATGCTGAATACACAATCCGGCAGAGTCTCCGCCAGCCCAATAGCTCGTTCTATCATATACAATAAGAGCCCAAGGCTCATATAAATAGGCAAATGGGAGGAGATCCCAAGGCAAATTCCAGTGACAAATGGCAATCAGGTGAAGATCCCAATGAAGAAATGAAATGACAAGTGGCTTGATGACAATCCCAATGTGAAGATAACTGCTCTTGATTTCTACGTGGCTGCCTTTGAACTGCTGATTGACTGAAGATAACTGCTGATATGGATCGGCTGCCTTTGTAACTTCTTTTAAACTTCTGTGTAACATGTTGTCCCAACTGATGTAAACTACTGTTTATATCAGCGTATTACCTTTGACTGTTGTTTTAATTGCTGAGGACTACCTTTGAACTGCATGTATAATTGATTGGGCCCACGTATTTCTGCTGACCTGTGTTAATTGTTGTTGCAAACTGCGTGTATGGCTGCCAGCTAACGCTACTGATAAACATGCTTTAAATGCTGAAATGTATGCGTTGACTTGCTGAAATTACCCACATTAACTGCTGATATTGATAATGCTGTTCTAACTGCTGAACATGCCCACATGGATGCTGTGATATATTGCTGACTGGCTGCCACGTTAAACTGTTGATATCCTTGCCAATGTAAATTTGTTGTTCATCGCTGTACGGACTGCTCACGTGGACTGTGGGCCAGCGTATTGGTTGGTTGACTGGCTGTGCATAAACTTTGACTGGGCTGTGCATTAAATTGCTGTGTGTGGGCCAGCGTTAGACTGCCCACGTAATTTGTTTGAACCTGCCCACGTTAATTTTTGAGATGGCTTCCGTACGGAATTTTTTTTTTTTGGCATATCATGTTTTATGTGGGTTTGAGTGGGGCCCATTCATTTAACCTTTAAACTTTTACCTTATGACTTTTTTCAACCTTTGAAAATTAAAATAAAGTTGTAACTCAAAAATTTCCATTTGCCTGCTGACCCATTTGACTTTGACTTTGACTTTTCTTTGACTTTTTGTTGAGCTGAGTTGAAACTTCATGTGGTGGGCCCACATTGCTTTGCCACGTCATCTTTGACTTTCTGCTTGACTTCCATGTCAAAATTTGACTTATTTTGACTTTGGAAAAAATTTTAAATTTTTCCAATTATTCATTTTTTTGCATTTTTTCTTCATTTTTGCCACTGTCACTGGAAAAATTGCCTTTTGAGGGACTCTGAGTCATTTTTTGACCCCCAAATTAGGCTCTAGGAGAATGCTGGGCCTCTGAGGATGAATTTTCACTGGTCATACGCCCCAGACATCTCCTAAGGCCACTTATTTATGCCTTTACATAAAAAATAATTAAAAAATCCCGTTTTGCGGGAAATTTTTAACTATTAAAAAATCCTACTTAGACCTAGCCAAATTCCACGAAACTTTTCATGTGATCTAGTATGGTAATATACATCGACCCTAGACACTAAGATGTGTCAGGGGCTCAATCTTCAAACCGTCACCTCGGCTTTGGGGTGTGCACGAGTGAAAAAATCCAGAGGATTATCCCCCTCTGAAAAAGAAGGGAAAAGAAAGGGATAATTCACCGGATAAAAAAAACACTCCAAGGTGTACTCGTTTGCTGATCGAGTCCCACATCCTAGGCCTGTTACAAATTCAAGAAACATCATACTAGCATCACTTATTACAATTCCCCGTAGGGTGTGGAATCTGGGTACAAAGAAGAAATATGATGAGAAGATAGAAGGAGAGTTAAAAAACTCTGTTGACTGATGACATCTGATGGTACAAGTGTCCTCTGGATTATCCTTGGGCATGGAGTCGTCAAATAATCGTCAGGTGCTACTCCAGCAGTCAACAGGGCCAACAGAACCTCTACAATCAGGGTTTCCAGGAAAGACTCCCTGAAGCTTCTTCAGGGGAAGTAGCTCAAGACCACCACCTTATGGTAATAGATTTACCCCAAGAAGTGTAGGAGTAGGAGCTCCCATGGCAGTTAATACTATAGCCTCTGAATCATCAAACACGAGTCCATGGAAATCTCATGGAACTGCTAATAGAGGAAGAAATACAAGAGGAAGCAGCATGAGAGGGCAAAGGCTCTTTATTCAGAAACTCACAATATTATTCAAAAGGACTGACCCAGGTTAATTGTTGGGGATGTGGAGGACCACATTTTCAACGTGATTGTCCAGAAACTTCATCAAGTATATTGCATAAGACAAGAAAGGAATCAATACCAAATACCTAAGGCAACCATAGAATCCATACAGTAGTCAACAACAATCAAGTAGTACATCAATCCATTGTAGAGGAATCTTCAGGTATTATTAATGGTATAAAACTCAAAATCTTATTTGATATTGGTGCCACAAATAGTTTTATTTCGACATATGCATTAAATAAATGTGGATTGGCAGCTCGCAAACAAAATGATTTCAGACAGGTAGAAACGGCCTCAAAAGAACTCCAAACTGTAGACTTAAGTGTGGAAGAATGAAAAATTGATCTAGGGGTCTGTTCGACTAAATTAAAAGTTTATCTCACAGCCCTAGGAACTTATGATCTCGTCATTGGTATGGATTCGTTAAAAGCTCATCAAGCTTGGGTACACTATTATGGGAAAAAAATTCTTGGTATAAATGATAAAGGAGAAAATCCAAATTCAAGGTATCAAGAGAAAAGTATATTTATGCTACATATCTGCAATGCAAATGAAGTGTTGCTTAAGAAAAGGTTGTCAGGCATATATAGTTCAAGAAGTAAGTAAAGAAAAAGGACCTTCCTTAGAACAATATTCGGTTTTAGCTGAATTTCTGGATGTATTTCCAAGGGAACTACCAGGATTACCCCCCGAAAGAGAGCTAGATCTCACAATAGAATTGAAACCTGATATTCAACCAATCTCTAAAACACCTTATAGAATGACAACTCTAGAACTTCAAGAATTCCAAATTCAATTGAAGGAACTATTGGATATAGAACACATTCGACCCAGTATATCACCTTGGGGTGCTCCTGTAATTTTTGTCAAGAAGAAAGGCAGTTCTTTAAGATTATGCATAGATTATCGAGACTTGAATCAAGCTACAGTAAAGAATCGTATCCAATGCCTCGAATTGATGACTTCTTTGACCAAATGAAAGGAGTCGTTGTCTTTTCAAAAATTAATCTAAGATCAGGGTATCATCAGCTAAGGATTTCGGAAAGCGATATTTCTAAGACAGCATTCTGAACACGCTTTGGGCATTATGAATTCACAGTGGTACCATTTGGGTTGACTAACGCACTAGCAGTGTTCATGAACCTTATGATCAACGTTTTTCACAAATATCTTGATCAATTTGTACAAATTTTCTTAGATGATATTCTTATCTATTCCAAGAACGAGAAAGAGCATGAAGACCATTTACGGATACTATTATTTTGCCTCAGAGAACACCATTTATATGGAAAGTTATCCAAGTGTTCTTTCTTTCAGAATAAATAAATAAATAAATAAATAAATAAAAATAAAAATAAAAATAAATAAATAAATAAATTCATTACTTAGGTCATATCATATTAAGTGAAGGAATCTCAGTAGATCTTGAGAAGGTAAAAACAATCATGGAATGGCCAATACCGAAAAGTGCACATGAAATGCGAAGCTTTATGGGTTTCGTCAGTTACTACCGAAGATTTGTGGAAAGGTTCTCCAAAATCGCAAAGCCAATTACAACTCTTCAACGTAAAGGTGTTAAGTATGAATGAAAAAGAATGTAATAAAGCATTCTCTGTACTCAAAAGACTGTTGACCAGTGCATCAATCTTAAGAGTCTCGGATATGGACAAAGATTTTATTGTATGTACTGATGCATACAAGCAAGGATTAGGTGCAGTATTAATTCAGGATAGAGGAGTAATAGCGTATACCTCAAGGAAATTAAAGCCTCATGAAGAACTCTACGCCACTCACGATTTAGAGTTAGTCGTTGTAGTACTAGCTTTAAAAATATGGAGACACTATCTAGTAGGGCGAAGCTTTATGCTTAAAACCGACCATCAGAGTCTACAATATTTGTTCACCCAAAGAGACTTGAATGCTAGACAAAGACGATGGAGTGAATTCCTAAGTCAATATGACTTTGAAATATCATATATTAAAGGAAAAGAGAACTTAATGGCAGATGCTTTAAGCAGAAAACCTCGAATATTTTCCCTTATACCTATGAAAGTAGACTTAAGACAACGAGTACTAGAACATCTCATAAGAGATAGCTGGTATTTAAAGGTAACATCTAGTCTTGATAGTAAAAAGCCAAAAGAACCTAAGTTTGAGGGATATGAACTAGAAGATGATGGAATCTTACGATTTCATGGAAGGATGTATATTCCTGATAATAGGAATTTCCGAGACACCATCATTAAGGAAGCCCACAGAGCAGTATATTGTGCACATCCCAGAGTAAAGAAAATGTATACTGATACCAAGAAAGTCTTCTTCTGGTTGGGCATGAAGTGCCATATCGTTCAATTCGCTGCAAAATGTTTGGAATGTCAACAAGTAAAAGTTGATCATTGTTATCTAGTAGGTCTCCTACAACCTTATGACATTCCTATGACCAAATGGGAGATCATTTCTATGGAATTTATCATTGAGCTACCTCTTACTTATCAAAGACACAATGCTATTTTGGTGGTAATGGATAAATTAACGAAAAGCGCCCAGTTTATTCCTGTAAGAGATACTTACAAAGTCGTTGACGTAGCTCAAGTATTCATAAATGAAATTATCAGATTTCATGGAGTACCTAAAAAGATCATATCAGATAGACACTCACAATTCACTTCAAGATTCTAGACTTGCATGACAGCTTATCATCTTGAGACTGATGGGCAAACAAAAAAGGTAAATCAAGTACTAGAAGATATGTTAAAGATGTACATTATGGATCAGCAATCGCACTGGAAAAAGTACTTATCCTTAGTCGAATTTGCATACAATAACAATTACCACAGTTCAATTGGAAAGCCTCCATTTGAAGCATTATACGACAGACCTTGCAGAACATCGTTAAGTTGGGACAGGTTAGAAGATCGGGAGATAGTAGGGCCAAAATTAATCGAAGAGATGGAGGAACAAGTAAAACAAATTAGGCAATGGTTAAAAAAAACACAGGATAGACAAAAGAGTTATGTTGATGCCCACAAAACTGACATAAAGTATCAAGTAGGGGATCAGGTTTTCGGACGCATCAAACCAAATAAAAGCACTATCCGATTCGAAAAAGAAACAAAGTTGCCACTTGGATTTATCGGACCATTTAAAATCATGGAAAGAGTTGGACCTATCACCTATCGTCTTGCACTGCCACCTCACTTGCATAAAGTTCATAATGTATTTCATGTATTTGTATTAAAGCATTACATAGCTGACAAATCTCATAACCTTCAATGGAAGGAACTGCAGGTATCGGACGAAAGAATCATATCGGTTGAACCATTACGTATACTGGAACGTAGGTTTCGACAGCTCAGGAATCGTCTGGTAGACCAAGTTAAGGTCCAGTGGGACAAGTATAGTCCTGGATCGGCTACTTGGGAAGATACGAAAATTATATGTCAAAAATACCCCAACTTGTGTCAAATTTGAAGAACTTTAAGCCATATTTTGTATATATTTACTTTACTTTAAATCGGATACTTAAAACCATTTTTGGAAGAAATTTTTATGTTACTAAAATATGATACATGTTACCTGCTTAATTCTACTGGTACGTGGATACCAAGATGAAATATGTTATTTAAATTTACCTTACTGAGTTATGGATACCAAGATGAAGTTCAATATTTGATTAACTTTGTTATAAAATCTAAATCTTAAGTTATGATATGAATTAAGATATTATAAAATTTGCTTCATTTATGCATATTGATATGATTAATGAGATAGAAATGAAAGAATGATTACAATTTCAATATGAAAGCCAATAACATAAGCAAGACATGACCAAGTTTGTTGTACTGTAGATAACAATATGTATGAGCTATACATAAACTGTTTATTTTATAAATATTAATGCATATGTTATAATATATGAGCAAGTGATTACATTACAGGTTACCAAAATGGCCACGTGATGATAAATACTTCAGTACAATTAAAGCTCAATGCAGTTCTATGAAAGAGTATTGACTCAGGTCCCACTAGGAGGGGTGGAGGTATTGCCCACCGTTTATCATCCAAAACTTGGAGTCATGGGAGGACTGTGCGAATCAGGCTCTCCTAAAAGTGTGATGATGACTGTCAGATGCCTACTGGGCAATCAGATTGATATAATCGACGTTGATACCCTTGAGAGCCTATGAATGGTTAGTCAGTATAGCGAATGCCATGGCACACTCTAGTAGAGGACAGATAGGATGGAAGCAGAAGAGATTTGGAAACATAAGATGATTCTAAAGTAGCTAGGGAACCAACTGGGGCAGAACATGAATATTATAGTCGTAAAATTTTAAAATATTTAAGAAAACAAATTTTAAGTACCCATATAAAATGAATTCAATCTTGAAATACAAAGGCTTATATACTCACATTAATCATTAATATATTTTAGAAACCCTAACTTCGGGACGAAGTTTTTGGAAGGAGGGATGTATTTAATGACCCATCTATAACTATAAATAAAATACAAGTATTAGCATACACACGAGACCTCCATACAATAGCTATGTATGCATGGACCCGCATGTATCGCACTATATATATGATAAATCCTAAAAACTAACAAAAAATGTTAATTTTAATTTACAAATTAAAATTTAAAATTAATAAAATAATAAAATTAATTAATTAAATTAATTCATTAGAATAATAAATAAACTTTATCAAGTCAAATCTCCATATTCGAATAAAATCAACAGCAATCAAATAAGATTTGGTTTTATAAAAATTACACGTATCAAAATAATGACACGGAGATGGGAGGAAGGCGGTGGATGGGGAATTAAAAGGAGGAAGGAAATCTTGAGAAGGGGAGGAAAACAGAGAAAAAATTTCAATTTTAACACAGAGCTACAGACACGCTGGAGTTTTGAGTTTTGATTGTACTGGAGTTTTTGGGCACGGGGGATCAGATTGCTTCGACTAGAAAGCATTCTGAAACTGTGTACCCAGGTTACACTCAGTTCAGCAGGGTGGTTTGGCCGTTTTGGTAATGTAGTCGGGACAAGAACAGCAGCCAGGAGAAAATTACAGCAGAACAATCGCAGAAGAGCTTCGCAGCAGAGCAGACAGGTTGGTATTCATTAGTTAAATTATTTAAATTTTGTGTTAAATTACATATTTTGATATTTGAATTTAAGGTCCTTACAGTACGCATATGGTTCACATTTTGTACTCATACCCATGTTTCCATATGTTTCTAGGCCTACTACAGTGTGGTGACATTTCCTGCAACTTTGATTGATATTAATAAAAAAAATGGGAGCATATACCTAAGCACAAACTAAAGTCATAACAGCAACAAGTTCTTACGTTGTTATCAATAAGTACATCACAATGGAAATAATTTCAATATAATCCCGAGTCTTTAGTGCAAAAAAATATTTCCAATTTATGTACTTTACATAAAAGTGGTACCTGTTGTTTTAGTGAGACAAGATCTTGATCAGATGCCACCAGATAGGGCTGTTCCGTTATACCTCTCTTTAGCTGGTCTAATTCCTGCTTCAACTTGAGGATCTCTTTCTGGTACTTCTTAATGAGAGATTTCTCATCTATAATCTGCAAATCAAGAAATATGAATGCTACACATCCCCCATTTACTATCCAGTATATCTTCTTGAAAGGCTTGCAACGTTTAAAGATAAGCATGTAGGATTAAAACGTATACCTTGTTTTGAGATGCTTGAATCTCAACATGCTTTGTTCGATGCGCAAATTTCAATGTGTTATGTGTTTCCTCAGTACTGCTTGATGCAGGAGTAACAGTGCAAATAAGCTGTATCCTCACACAAAGCAAAATGCAAAAGGGACAATTAATATCATTAATATCTACCATCTTTAGATTGAGAACAACTGCTCTGAGAATGAATTATTTTTTCCAATCAACCAGTTAGGTTTCAGAGAAGGTAATGTTGCTGGCAACCAAAGAGAATCCTTCTCAGTCAATTCAACTTTAACAGGCTTAAATATTCTCTTGCCACCATAAGACACACAAGCAATTAAAAAATTTAACGTAAGCAGCCTTCCACAAGAGAAACATAAATATTTTGCATCAATATTTTGAGCTTATGAAGTCGGAAATACATATTATCTTATTTTGTAAATTCTAGCAAACTGGATGAATATGAGATGTTAAACAAAAATATGAGACTAGTTATTTACTGAAACACGCCCATGGCCACTCAAAGAAGATTGCAATAGACGAGTAAGTTTTGAATCCCTGTAAGGTACATGTGTTGCCTTCCCATCTGTCAACTTTGCAATAACCTGCACAGAATACATTTAAATGCATCAGTTTAGAACATGTAACTAAAATCTCATAGAAAGAGTAATTATCTTAACAACATAAGATGAGAGTATCTTTTGTAAAAGACAAGACTGCAATCCGACAATGAACTAGGAAGTTTCATAGTTGGTTCTCTAAAGACCTGGCCAGATTATTCCATAGACCAGCAAATGACTGTATCACCTCTTTTCTATGAAAACTAACAAAATATGAGTGTGTAGGTTTATGTATAACATTTAGACCTTTTCTAGGGAAATATAAATTAGAAAGGCTTTGAAAATACTCCTATACTGGCCTTACAAGGCATCCTAATGACACGTGTTTCTCAGGCCTATCACCAATTGACTTCACGGATGGATACAAACTCCACCTTTAGTATAACTATTGTTGTCATTTATTGCTCCCATGTCTTTCTGTCAAATATCCATAACTCTTTCAATTTACTGAAACCATTATTTCCCTTTTATCACCAAAACTCATAACTCAAGATTTTGTACAGCAGCCAAAGGTTTTGTACACTGACTGCAGTTTCTAAAACCACCAAGTCTCTGTCAAAATGATGAGGTTTTACATACTATTTCCAATCACATAGAACAAATAACATTGAGGATCTCAAACTTGATCCTAGTTGTGATATATAACAAGCATGTTTCAATCAGTTATACTTTGTCATCCTCATATCATATAGTTGTTGCTATAGAGTACAAACTACAAACAAGAACAATTTTGGTGGCATTAAAACTCTCCAGAAACAAAATGCAGAATCTGGACTTAGGGCAGAGTTTGTAATCATGTTCACTCCATAAAAGGAACAATATATTTACATAAACAGATATGTATAGACTAACTGGCAGCAATTCTAATGTTTACTCTTGTCTATACAACCTACAAGTCATCCCAGGTAATGAAAGTAAAATTAGATGACCATACACAAGCTTGTGTTTATGGGCCTCCATCAATTAAACATAGTTTTTAAAAACAAATATATTCATGAGAAAGAAATCAATGTTTAATAGAATGCAAGTCAAGCAAAATAAAATTAACAAGAAACCCTAAACTTACAGTCCCAAGTGTCAACAGACTTTTGTTGATGTAAGAACCTTCCTTCCTTCGCAACCCAGTGGTCTCAGTTTTAGAGCTTTCAGAGCCTGCAAGGTCAATGAGATTCTACAAAAGCCACAATCATTCAATAAATAATTGGCCATAAAACAAACTAATATAAACCAATGAAAAAGTAATTGTCAGATGGATGATAAATACAATTCAAATGTATCACTGACATCCCGTGCACCTTACAACATATTTTAAAATAGCTGAACTACAATAATAACATCAGAAAGCGTTATGAACACAAGTTATGACTGTGCAGCCAAATACACAACACCGTAGTTGAGGGAAATGTTGCATCCAAAGACAGTAAGCACAGTGTAGAAAAAGGAGTTGAAAATAGTACAAGTTCAATTAGAAAGTGTTGTGACTTACCAGCTGAGATAGGGTGACATCTTCCTCCCCTTTATTTTCTCCACGGGGACTGCTTTCTACTGTCTGTTCAAAAACCATATGAATGTGAATAATTCCTTTCGATTCCCTCTTAATTTCTAGGCTGATAATTTCAAATGTGATTTTCATTATTTTATTTTTACTTTTTCATACTTCGCTGTGCAATTTTCAGAGATCACAAACATGTGATAGGAGCCACCACATGGTTTGTGAAAGGATCCATCTCCCTCATGCAATCCATACATAAAATGGATCCCAAGAGGATGGGGTAATGATTAAAGGATTCTAAAAGGATCATATCTAGTTTTAGCAATGGTTTAAAATACCAAAGATAAAACAAACAGGTTTTTTGGCTTACATACTTTATCCTTTGTCCCCACATAGATGTGTAAATCTATCCTTCATTACTTACTTCTCTATAAGTATGACTAAAGTATCACAAAATGCATTGCATCTACAAACAAGGCTTTCAGATTACTTGAAACTGTGTCAAAATCAATTGAAATACAGAATGGTTTCCATTGTAACTGATTCGCTCTTGACCACTTCTTCTATTGTGAGTCACAATTCATGACAGACTCAAGAAAACTACAGAGCAACTGTAATTTCTTGAACAATTTGCCACCAACATTTCCTAGAGGTTATATATAGTCCAGTGAGCCATCCACATCAATGTGGACTTACCACAAAATAAACTACAATAGACTCGTCACTTTCAATGTAAAAATATCCCTAACACACACGAAGATACTCAGAGTTGATTTACAAGTTACAACTTACAACTGAAGCACCCTGAAAAATAGCAGTCAAATGTTAGAATACAAATATACACACCCATGTATGCAAACAATATTGTTTGAAAAGAAAGAATCAAATCTCACAGCTTCAGCCTACCACTAAACTCGAAGACTTCATAACACCATTCAATCATAGTGGAGGATGAATTACAAAAGTTGCCTCAAAATAAAATGACAGAGAGCACAGTTAAGTATCTATACCAGTGTAAATATTGTATGACTACGACTGCTCAGCAAGTTAAAATTATTGGACCCCACATGTCTGTGCTCTGAAAATGAAGGAAACAAATACAAATACCATTAAAAGCAACCATAAGAGCCTGAAAGAAAGTATTTACAACAAATCTTGAGAACACTAGAAGTCTAGAACAATAATTTCCTCATAACAAAAGAAATAGGCTCTGGAAAACAAATATCAGAAACAGTCATGAATTACTAAAAATATTTCTTTATGTATAGAAAGATATATTGGAATTAAATAACAAATTACAGTGTAAAGGAATTTGAAGTAATTAGAACATCTGCCATACTTAAGGGTTATCATACTTATTTATGAACAAACTTAGAAGCTTCGATCTCAATCGCTACATAATCAACAGGAAGGTGGAAATTGAAAGACGAAATAACGAACTTTCAAATGCAGTTGTCATTAATTACTAAAATCTATTCTTTTGTGTATTACAAATATAGGCTATAGCTTAAAACCAAAACCCATAGTAGAGAGGATATCCATGTGTTATGTAATCAGAACATCTGTTAGACTGAAGGGTGATTATTCTAGCTTACAAACAAACTTCGGAGTTTTTATCTCAATGAAAAAATAATCAGAAGTTGGATGCCGAACGCACATATTAACAACTTTCAAAAAGAAAAGAATTCAGCTCCTGATCCATAAAATGCCATGGATATTCCACTGAACAATTCATCGCAATAGATCTGATAGAGAAAATTTAATGAATTGTCAAAATCTATACTATGAGCGTTAATTTCTTCCTTAGAATTCTGGAATTATTAAGCTATTGTTTACTGTGTATGCATACAAAATATAAATATGCAGAAAATAGAGAACAAATAGCACAATCACTCATAAAACCACAATAACACAAGATGACACTTTCGAGATAAAACCCAGCTAAAAGGTGAGGCTGCTCCACTCTCTCTTTCTCTAAATGAAAATGGATGCAAGTACAAAGGAAGAACCATTCTATCGTAAAAGCCACTCGTGTCATGCTTCATCATCAAAGCCTTCCAAAGTTCTTATGGGCCGAAGCTGCAAACACCGCCGTGTATGTTCAAAATAGATGCCATTATCAAGCATTGGACTCCAAAACTCCCGAAGAAGTTTTCACCGGTAAGAAACCTGACGTTTCTCACTTTAGAATTTTTGGTAGTCCCATATATTTTCAGGTGCCGAAAGAAAAGAGAAGAAAATTGGATGCTTCTGAGAAGAAAGGAACATTTGTGGGCCACAGTGAAACTTCTAAGGCATATAGAATCTATGTGTCTGATCAAAGAGAAGTGTAGATAAGTCATGATGTCACCTTCAATGATGATGCTGCCCTTGGGAAGATTAGCAACCTTCTTCTTCCAAGGAAGGACAAAGAAGAAGATTCAGGAAAGCAGAGAGAACCGCAGGATGAGTCGATGCCCAATGCTGAAGGACCACATTGATCCACCCCCTCATGATCCCTCCTCCTCAAAAAGGAGACCCTCATGGCTTAGGGAGACTCTCGAAGATGCCGAGAGACATGTTGCACCTAGGGGAACATTTCGTGAAAGCAAGAAGTTGAATAGGTACCAAGGGTACTTAACTACAATGAGCACCATTTTTCAATCTAAGCCTCGCACATTCGAAGAAGCTACAAAGCACCAAGTTTGGAAGGATGCAATGAACGAAGAGTATGAGTCGATTATGAAGAATGATGTCTGGGATGTGGTCCCTAGACCCAAAGACAAATCTATTGTCACCTCGAAATGGCTATACAAGTTCAAGCATGGAGCTGATGCCGAAAATTTCAAGGCCAGATTCATTGCTCGAGGCTTCTCTCAAAAGGATGGTGTAGATTATGATGAGATATTTGCACCGGTTGCTCGCTACACTACCATCTATTCGATCATTGCCCTTGCTGCCTCACAAGGATCGAATCTACACCAGATGGATGTCAAAATTGCCTTCTTGCATGGTTTACTTAAGGAGGAAGTTTATGTAAAACAACCTGAGGGGTTCAAAGTTCAAGATCATCAGACACATGTATGCAGGTTGAAGAAATCCCTCTATGGGTTGAAACAAGCACCTTGGGCTTGGTATGAGAGGATCGATAGCTATCTAACGAAGCTGGGATTTACAAGAAGTGAAGTTAATCTAAACCTTTATTTTAAGGTTGAGAAGGATAGACCTCTCATCTTGGTACTTTATGTGGACGATCTCTTTCTGACAGGTGCAGACCCTCTTATTCATTAATGTAAGAGGGAGTTGGCTTTCGAATTCGAGATGGACCTAGGATTGATGCATTACTTCCTAAGGGTTGGAGGTCTGGCAAAAGCCAGGTGAGATTTTCCTTTCTCAAGGAAAATATATTGTGAAGATACTTGAAAGATTTGGGATGGTAGATTGCAAGTCCATGACCACTCCTATGGAAATTAACTTCAAGAAGTTATGTGGAAGTGTTGCTAGAAATGATTTGGGAAATCCTTCTGAGTATCATCAACTCGTGGGGGGTCCTGATGTTCTTGGTGAACTCCAATCCAATTAAATGTTTTGTAGTGAATACAATGAGTCAGTTTATGGTCAAGCCTCATCACATACATTGGATTGCTACCAAGAATCCCTTGAGATATCTTTGGGGCACAATCACTTATGGGTTGAGATACACTGTCGAGAATGTGAGGCCCCATGGTTACTCTGATGCACACTGGGCTGGCAATGTGGTGAATAGTAAAAGAACATCTGGATGTTGTTTCTCTCTAGGTTCTGCATCGATATCATGGATGAGCAAGAAGCAGAAGTCAGTTGCATTAAGCATCGCTGAGGTTGAATACATTGTTGCTAGTATGGCCTCCTGTGAAGCTGTTTGGTTGAGGAAGCTCTTTAGTGAGCTGTTTGGACATGTGTTAGATACCACCATGTCTTTGGCGACAACCAAAGTGGGATTCGTCTTTTGTAGAATCCCATGTTTCATGACCGCTCCAAGCATATTGATATCAGGTACCACTTTATCTAGGATATGGTACAACGAGGAGCAATAAAGCTCCAACACATTGGGATTGATGATCAGATCACTGATATTCTTACAAAGCCCCTGCAGAAGACCAAATTCTTAACCTTCCGTGAACGACTTGGAGTCGTGGAGAGACCCTCTTATGAGGGTCCCATATAAGATAGATGTTGAGCTTTGGGAGCTCCGAGGGGCTTGGGGTACTTCTTGGAGCGATGGGTGACCATAGGGTGAGTGGTTCACCTTCCCCTAATGGTGCGCGATGTACAAGGTGAGTGATTCACCTTCCCCTGTAATACCCCATGGTGACATATGCATAGGTTGAGTGTCTCACCTTCTCCTATGGCATATGAACAAGATGAGTGGTTCACCTTCTCCTGACGGCACATCCTACCCATGTAGTCCGGGACTCATGGGAAGTACCTCTCATCTAGCCAATCAGTAGGGAAATGAGGATAAGGACCATAGTACTACCACGAACGCATCGTGTCCTATCGTACTCCCTATGCTAGGATGTTGATATTGATCTGGGATTAATGGAAACTGACTTTAGGTCGATTAAGAGTGATATGACACGCTCTCTATTATTGGAGACTGACTTCAAGTCAATGGATAATGGTATGATACAGTCTCGATCATTTCTTCTTTCTTCATGGTTCAGCAAAGCAGAGCAGAGAGAGGGATGGTACAGATTGTCAAATAGTTTGTCGGGTGAAGTTCTCCTTAGTTGCGAGGGAGTGTTAATTTTGGCAACTAGGGCCAAACTTCACCTTGGACAGCTCATATTTTTATTGGATTCCTCTCTAAGAGGTGTAGGATTCATCTAAAGATCATCCCATTCTGACATGTACAAATGGAGTTATGAATTTATTTTGATTATGGACAAATTGTCAAGGTTAGCCAGCAAACTAATGTAGGCTCAAAAGCCTAACAGTCACGTCTATTCATCCTCAACGTTTGCATATATATACAAGGTGCCTCCTCCTCATTTGGACACTTCACTCACTCACACATCTCTCTCTTCTTGATTGGGTACGGATTTCTGAGGTTTCTCTCTCTCTACATGTGCGAAGAAAGGACTGTACTTTTTTGTCCCTATGTTGAACAGCGTTGACCGAAAATTGCATAAGGTTGTTTTGACCAACGTTGACCATCTTTGACTACGGTTTTGTGTGGGTTATTTCTGTTTGGGCAGGCCACAGTTCTGGGCATGAAATTTGAGGTTGTTTGGTCTTTGTATGACCAGTGTTGACTATGCTAGGGCTTGTTGCTCCGTTGACTTTCGTTGACGAGGTTTGACTGGATATTTTCAGACTATTTTTGGGTTGATTTGACTTGATGTTGGAGGCTGAGTTGACCGAGTTTGACCGAGCTATTTTGGAGGTCAATATATGCCCTATTGACAAGTGTTGACTTTCTCGTTAGGGCTTTGTGTTTCTATTGTTTGACTGATCATATTTCACTGTGATTGGGCAAGTGAATATTGTATATTGTACTCTCTCCCTACTGAACTTTTGAAGAATTATAAGAAAAATTGATCAAGGGTTTCCCCACCTTAGGGTTTGTCCCTCGCTGGTGCCATATCTTGTGTCCTCTTGTCTTCACTTGTCTTCTATTGTTATTGTTTATGTTCTATCAACAATTTACTATCATGATCAGTGTTGCAGGAATTGTCCCCACCCCAATGATCCAAACGTTGATCTGCATCCCGTACAGATCCGCTAACAATCCTTCGATGGAACCGTGGATCAAAAAATTGGATCCACGGTTCTTAAAGTAAAAGCGATATTCTCCTTTATCTTTCATTTCCATCCTTTTACTTAAATTTTTAACGTTATCGTGAAATGACTCAGGATGTTTGAGAGTGGTTCCAACCTCATCAGACTTCATATGGAAAAAATAAAAATTCATATCCCATTCAAAATTCAGCAGACTTAACAGTTTTCAAGACCAATGGGATTGTGGCATTTCATTGGATTATATCATGCATGAGGGCATGTGATTGGCATTTAATCAAGAGCAACAAGCCCTATATGTATCCCAGCGTTGGTGTTATCGATTGTTGAACTCCCTTGTCATGGCCTTAGCAATTATGTACCCTTCAATCAAGTCAAAATCATTGATCAGGCATGTTAAGCTTTCTCTATGGGTTGAAACAAACACCTCGAGCTTGGTATGAGAGGATCGATAGCTATCTAATGAAGTTGGGATTTACGAGAAGTGAAGTTGATATGAACCTTTATTTTAAGGTTGGGAATGATAGACCTCTCATCTTGGTACTTTATGTGGACGATCTCTTTCTGACAGGTGCAGACCCTCTTATTCATTAATGTAAGAGGGAGTCGGCTTTCGAATTCGAGATGGACCTAGGATTGATGCATTACTTCCTAGGGTTGGAGTTCTGGCAAAAACTAGGTGAGATTTTCCTTTCTCAAGGAAAATAGATTGTGAAGATACTTGAAAGATTTGGGATGGTGGACTACAAGTCCGTGACTACTCCGATGGAAATTAACTTCAAGAAGTTATGTGGAAGTGCTGCTGGAACTGATTTGGGAAATCCTTTTGAGTATCATCAGCTCATGGGGGGCCTGATGTTCTTGGTGAACTCCCATCCGATTATATGTTTTGTAGTGAATACATTGAGTCAGTTTATGGTTGAGCCTCATCACATATAGTGGATTGCTACCAAGAATCTCTTGAAATATCTTTGGGGCACAATCACTTATGGGTTGAGATACATTATCGAGAATGTGAGGCTCCATAGTTTACTCTGAAGCAAACAAAGCTAGCAATGTGGTGGATCGTAAAAGCACATTTGAATGTTGCTTCTCTCTAGGTTCTGCTTCGATATCATGGATTAGCAGGAAGCAAAAGTCAGTTGCATTAAGTACCACTGAGGCTGAATTCATTGCTACTAGTATGGCCTCCTATGAAGTTGTTTGGTTGCGGAAGCTCTTTAGTGAGTTGTTTGGACATGTGTTGGATACCACCGTGATCTTCTGCAACAACTAGAGTGGGATTCATCTTTCATAGAATCCCGTGTTTCATTACCCCTCTAAGCATATTGATATCAGGTACCACTTTATCCGAGATATGGTACAACGAGGAGCAATAAGGCTCCAACACATTGGGATTGATGATCAGGTCGCCGATATTCTTCCGAAGCCCCTGGGAAAGGCCAAATACTTAACCTTCCATGAGCGACTAAGATTCTTGGAGAGACCCTCTTATGATTCCTGGAGAGACCCTCTTATGAGGGTCCCGTATGAGATAGATGTTGAGCTTTGGGAGCTCCAAGGGGCTTGGAGTACTTCTTGGAGCAATGACCGACCAAAGGGTGAGTGGTTCACCTTCCCCTAATGGTGCGCGATGTACAAGGTGAGTGGTTCACCTTCCCCTGTGATACCCCATGGTGACATATGCATAGGTTGAGTGGTTCACCTTCTCCTATGGCATATGAACAAGATGAGGGGTTCACCTTCTCTTGACGGCACATCCTACCCATGCATTCCAGCACTCATGGGAAATACCTCTCATCTGGCCAATGAGTAGAGAAATGAGGATAGGGACCATAGTACTACCAATGGACGCATTGTGTACTACCATACTCCCTAAGCTAGGATGTTAATATTGATCTGGGATCAATGGAAATTGACTTTGGGTCGGTTAAGAGTGGTATGACACACTCTATATTATTAGAGACCGAGTTCGGCTCAATGGAGAATGGTATGATACATTCTCGAGCATTTCTTCTTTATTCATAGTTTAACAAAGCAGAGACAAGGATGGTACAGATTGTCAGACAGTTTGGCGGGTGAAGTTCTCCTTAGTTGCGAGGGAGTGTTAATTTTGGCAACTAGGGCCAAACTTCACCTTGGACAACACATATTTTTATTGGATTCCTCTCTCTGAGACGTGTCGGATTGAGTACAAATGAAATTATGAATTTATTTTGATTATGGACAAATTGTCGAGGTCGACCAGCAAACAAATGTGGGCTCAAAAGCCCAACAGCCACATCTATTCATCCTCAACATTTGCATATAAATACAAGGTGCCTCCTCCTCATTTGGACATTTCACTCACTCACACATCTCTCTCTTCTTGACCGGGTACCGATTTCTGAGGTTTCTCTCTCTCCACACATGTGAAGAAAGAATTGTATTTTTTCTGTCCCAGCGTTGGCCGAAAATTGCAGAAGGTTGTTTTGACCAATGTTGATCATCTTTGACTGTGCTTTTGTGTGGGTATTTTTTGTTTAGGCAAGCCGTAGTTCTAGGCACAAAATCCAAGGTTGTTTGACCTTTGTTTGACAAACATTGACTATGTCAGGACTTGTTGTTGCATTGACTTTCGTTGACCAAGTTTGAATGGATATTTTCAGATTGTTTTTGGGATGATTTGACTTGATGTTGGAGGCCGAGTTGACCGAGTTGTTTTGGAGGTCAAACTCTGCCTTGTTGACCAACATTGACTTTCTGGTTAGGGATTTTTTTTCTACTGATTGACTTATCATATTTCACTGTAATTGGGCAAGTGAATATTGTGTATTGTACTATCTCTCTCTGTCTGGTGAACTTTTGAAGAATTATAAGAAGAATTGATCAAGGGTTTCCCAACATTAGGGTTTTTCCCTGGCTGGTGCCATATCTTGCATCATCTTGTATTGGCTTGTCTTCTACTGTTATTGCTTATGTTCTATCTACATTTTACTATCATGATGATGTAATTGCTAAATTAAATATTGATATTGGGCTAGCAAAGAAGTTGAAGTAAAATTGCTCCGACCATAGAACACACCATTGTTATCCGAAAATTAACAGTAAGCTTATTATTTTGGTGAGAGTTTCATCCTAGGAGGTTTTTGGTCTCACTAATTCATTTGTGTTTCTAAACACGGATGGTCGACAGAGTTTTTCCCTCCAGCGTCACCCGAAAGCTAGGGTGTAATTATTCGTCAAAGTCTTAAGTGAGTCCTAATGTTCTAGTCAAGTCTTATGTAAAAGTGATTTGGAAATAATTTAAGCTATTTAACTAAATTATTTTATTACAAATCACTTGATCTACTAGATCATATTGTGTCGCAGAGTGGGTATGTAATTTGAGGGTCTAAGTTGAATGGGTATTCCCCCTTTGAGGATTGAAATTGTAAATCTTAAGTAAAAATATTTTAATGCATGGTCCCTCATACTTAGACACCATGGTTAAAATATTAGAAAGTGGAGAAAAAAATTAATCCCTTCATGTGTCAACTAATTAATTTTTCTGGCAAAAAATAATTAAAATTCTACGCCATAAAATTAATTAATTAGAATATTCTCCAAGTGGAAAAAATTGTGGGTCTTAAAAGAATTAATTTTTGGAGGTCTTCCACCAAGGGAATATTGGATATTTCAAGAAAAATTGGACCCTTGGATATTGGTGGTTAAGTGAATCAATTTTTTTAGAAAATTAGCTCAAATTAATTAATTTTGAGCTAATAAAAATGGAATTAAATGAGAAATTTGAAAATTCCTCAAAAATAAAAATTCAATGGCTAAAGATTAAAAGATGATTAATTTTTGATGGCCAAAATTATTTTGACAAGGATCAAGCAAACTAGCCATTATTTTTCCACTTTGAAGATTTATCTATAAATTAGAGAGTCATTTGAGTCTCTAGCCATCTAATTTTTGGCTAAGAAATTGTTGCAGAAGCATTGATGTAACATTATTGTCCCACTTGGAACTTTTATTTCTATCATCATAAAGACTAAAAAAAATTATATACAAAAAAAAAAAAATTGAATACAAAAAATTTAAAAAAATATACATAGAAAATATTCAAACAAGATTCATGAAGCCTACCTGAAGTTGTGTCTGATCTGATGAAACCTCCTTCAGCCTCCTCCAAGAGCTCCTTCACTGTGCAATGGAGTCACTCAACACTCATAGAAATTAGCCAAACACTCGAATGACAAGTGAATGACAAATGGAAGGGAGAGAGGTGCTTCTAAAGCATTTTCTTGCCTCCAATTTCCCTTTCCCTCCACCTCATTTCCACAAAAGAAAAGAAAATTCAAAAAATCAAAAAACAAAATTGCCTTTTGAGGGTCAACAGGTCTTATAAGGGTCTGATGCGATCTTATGGCAAGCCCGCAAATCTTATACAAGTAGTCGGGTTTAATAAAATACCCGTCAAGTATGGATCTTAAGTGCAGGTTCTATGCGAGTGACCGGTTCGCTATAGAACCCACGAGGACCCATGGGTATTCGCGGGTCTTATGTGGGTGGTGTTTCATTGGTTTTAAGATTTTCCTTCTAATTGTTGTTAAGTAATATTATCATAAACAGTAATAATAACTTAAATATTTAAACACTTGAACAATGTTAACTCAAGTAACTTCACTCATAATCATTGCATAAGCATTCTAGTTTTAGCTTTGCACTTAATTACTTACCTCGAAGCATAAGCTTGGTTGAAAGATTCCTAGGACAACCCTCTCTCACCTAGCTTGAGGGATTCAGCCCTTCTTAGTGGTTAACACAGTGACCTTGCAATCGTCAGAGGCACAATCTCTGCAGTGCCAAAGGCACTAGGTGGTTGGAAAACAGTGGGAGGTATAGTTAATCAGGCCACTACCTGCTTCTCATTGGCTTCCATGTCACAACCTACTCTGAAGATTGTTTCTCAAAACAATTAAGAGAAAAGTTCAACTTAGATTAGGCATTTAATCTAAAATTAACCAAGATCCTTGAATCACACCTAGTTTTTAGGAGTTGCAGCTTCATATAGGTTAGTTCATCATATAAGCGGCAGTTGTCCATCTGATTACTTGGCCATAATTTCTAATAAGCAAGAAGTTGACTCCATCAAGCACTAGTCTCAATATTTAATCTAATAAAATCATTAATCTTCCTAAGTTCTAACAAGTAGCTAGGCCACTCAATTGTATGTCCCGAACAATTTGGTTCTCAGCTTGTTTTCCTCCACCTCATTTCGATAGAGACTATCCCCCATAGCCTGTTGTTGGGAGATAGCTAGAACGGAGTGTGCGGGGATTAGAGTGACAGCCTCCACCTTGAGCAATTGTCACGATGACTGTACAATCTGAGCGACAACATGACAAAAAGAAAAGTGAAAAGAGAGAAATGAAATGGGTTATGATTGTTGAGATTCTAATGTTCTATGTTGAAACAATTACTTATTTCAAAAACATTTTCTGTTGCAATATTAAGTAACCAATTGTAGATAGAACATAAGCCAAATGCACAATATAAGACAATCAAGCACAAAATGAGACACATAGAATTTAAGTCCAATGACTAGGGAAGAACCCACAAGGGTAAAACCCAACCAAATCCTTCTTCTATTAGATATCAATTGTTCAACAGAGATACAGAGTACAATGAGAGATCAAAAGAATGAGATCTGAGCAAGTTGTAGCACGAAGATCATTGGTAGCAACAGCAAATGAAAACATTGAATCAACCTTCCCTTCAACTAAATCAACACTAAAGCACTGAATCAACCTTGGCTCACCAAGTTCTGCTATTACTCTCCAAGTCCCTCTCTCTCACAATCTTCTTCAAGTCTCTCCAACTCTATCTCTCAATTTCAAATTTTTCTTTCACAATGCACAAGTAGTAGTAAGGTGAGATGATATGAGACACACGTATGTAGGAGATGCAACAAATTCATGTCATAAAGAAAGACTAATACGCATGCCTTGAGGAAAAGTAACATATCTGTTACAATTGGCAACTAGGGCCAAACTCCATGTGGGTCATCTTATTTATGGCAGCTGATATTTTTATTCGATCCCTCTCATCAAGAGGTGTAGGATTGATCTAAAGATCATCCAATTGCGATAAGTATTTATGAAGTTATGAATTTATTTATGTTATAAAACAAATTGTCAAGCCGACCAGCAACTTGAGTAGGCTCAGAAGCCCAATAGACATACCTATTCATCATCTACGTTTTAGTATAAATAGAAGAGGACTTGAAGTCCTTTAGACACTCTTCACGTGATCTCCTCCTCTCCATGTCTTGGGTTTTTGGTGAAGGAGAGACACAAAAGTAGATACGTTGAGCCAAGTATGATGCCCTAGCTTATACGCAGAAGATGCCCTAGCTTATACGTTATTCAAGAAGCCCTAACACATCTGAACGCAGTCCTGTAATGGAGTCACCTAGCCGTAGTAAGGGAAGACATTCTTACGCTGTTCATGGAGATCTATACATAGTTCATGATGAGGATTCTACGCAGACATGGAGACATTTATATGTTGTCATGTATACGCAGTCATAACGCAGTCATGGAAACTCATGCTAACATATACGCTGTCATACACAGCAATCTATACATGATGTATGCGTAACAAACTGATATACGCATCATGGTATACGCACAACATGGATACTATACATGATATACACGCAAAGATAAAGACCCTCATCCGTTGTCAAAGCTGACTGATATATGCACTATCATATAAGCACAGCATGGAGACTCTATACATGATATACACATGGAGAATACAACATAAGGCCACTGTCAATGCATGAAGCCATAGTCAATGCATGAAGCCACAATAAAGGCATGAAGCTGCATAGAGCCGCAATCAAGCAAATTATTGTCTTGCTATGACTCGATGATGAGACAAGGATTCGATGAGGAGATCCTTGGGTTATGTATCATCAACGTATTCCTGTGGCAAAGAATATCTATGAAATCCTTCAGCAACATTATCATGATCATGGGCAGCATAAAGATGAATGAGATCATGAGCAGCATAACGATGAATGAGATCATGAGCATGAGCAGCATAATGATGCAGGATGATATGAGCATGGGCAACGTGATGATGAATGAGATCATGAGCATGGGCAGCTTGATGATGAATAAGACCATGGAAAATGCAGCATGATGAGCAGCATGAAGATGAGAGCAGCTCAGTCATCAAGGTTCAACACATGTGACAGACTACAGTACAGCGAGATGTCACACGGTAATTTGCAGCAAATGAACGAGAGGCAGCACTACGATAGGTGAAGCCGTCACCTTGGAAAATTAGTTGAAGCAAAATGTCTTCAATTGATCTCATTGTTATAGGAAATGATCTATGCTCAGATCTAGATAAGTCAAAGTGTTGACTTCTATTGTAAATGCACTATCTCTCTCACTTTCTCTGCTGAACTTTGAAGAACATAAAGAAGAATTGATCAAGGGTTTCCCCACATTGTGGGGTTTGTCCCTGGCTAGCACCACATCTTGTGTCCTCTTGTCTTGGCTTGTCTTCTGCGATTTATATTTATGTTCTATCTGCAGTTTACTTTATGCTGATGTGATTGCTAATCTGGAAAATAAATTGCTCTAGCATAGAACATACCTAAAATTAACAATATGCCATTAAGCGGAGAGTAACCCATGCCATTGAGAGAAACGCATGTCTTAGTAACATATCCCATTAATGAGAGGTACGCATGCCTTAGTAACTTATGCCATTAAGAGAAGAAAGCATAACTTAGTAACTTATGCCATTAAGAGAGGAATGCATGCCTTAGTTAAGGAGATTGTAACATATGCATTAAAGAGAGAAAGGAATCTTTTATGACGTGCCTTTAATGAGTTGTTGACAGTGTTGGACCCACCAACATGTCAAGGGATCTCCTCAGTAAGAAGTTCCAACTACAACTCATACTATTTGGAGTAGGAGTCCCAGCATTGGGTAGTAAAGTTATGCCTCAACTGCGATAGCGCACAGAGCTAAGCAAGATATATTTGTCGGAAGCAAGTGTGTGACCTTGCAGCAAGTCAAGTGAGATGCATGGGGGTTCTAACACACAGAGGGGGAAATGAAGTGTATCCCTTAGAAGCATGTAATACTATGCAGCCTGAAATGAACACACAAGCTGAATGACATCACAAGATGGAAAGCAGAATAGTCGACAATCCAAAGTGATGGGTTAAACCAACAACATGACTTCAACAAGATTCATAAAATCGTATACAAAGTAGTTCATAAACAAATGCATAAGTTAAACAACATACATTGCTAAAATAACCAGAATAATCTAACTACAATAACAACATATGCATGAAGACATGTTGGCTTTGTTATATATATATATATATATATATATATATATATATATATATATATATAAGTGAAAGTTCCATCCATATATACAACCTATGTCACACGGTTCGAGTTCGACGACGATTAAGTTCGATTCGAATTCGAATTTTCCGATCAAGTTCGAATGAGGTTTGGCATTAGGTTCGACTATACATATTTTTCAATATATATATATATATATATGACAAAATAATAGAAAATTCAAAATCAATCCATAAACACATGAATATAAGTTATTTATGCTCTTTCAAACATTCAAATAATTAGCAGCCATCCAAGATATGGAGAGAAGCTATGACCAACCATGTTTCAATTTAACTCAATAGAACCAGAGTTGTGTAACTAGTACGTACTACAAATATCAGTGTTTTGCAAAAAGGCACAAGTAATGATTTTATGTACGCACAATTAACTTTATTTACTATTGGCATGAAAAAAATATAAACACCATTTGAAGAAACCTCGAATGCATTCTTAGTCCAAGTCACTTAGTTACCATGTGTTCCTCTATAGCATCATGTTATCCAGGAAAAACCATTTCTTTTGAATGCAAGAAGACTAAAAAGATTCCATGGTCACAACAAACTATAGACACCTGTGTGATCCAAAGAAGGAACAAATGAAAGTTCTCAAGGAGAAGCTAGTAAAAAAATGCAAATGGAAATGGCATACAATGGTGCCATTGAAGTTGAAAAGCTCTGGAAATGAGTCATTGAAAAACAAGTAACATGCGTCACTAATTCCATAAGTAATAAGCCATAATTCTATTTTCCAGAGGAACACTTCAAAGCTCAATATCAACATTTTTTAAATATACAAGATCTTTGTCTAGCCAAATCAAACTTAATAAAATAGTTGGTTCAGGAAAGTTGGTGTTGATCCTGACAAGATATGATAGGGTGGGCAACTGCCAACTCCTCTATCCTTGGTGCATTCTATTATTAACATAGACAAATATAAAAAGCCTTAGAACCTATTATTTTAAAACGAATAAAACAGTATAAACCTTAATCAGAAAGATAATTGAAAATCCATAAAAAAAAATAGGAGGACAAACTTACAGAAGATATTTATATATATGTACAATATCAACTTTCTCTTGCCTTTAAGGCCTTACAATCTTACAGATACTCAAAGTATAGTGAATGGCTAAAGTTGTAGGGTAAGGTATTGCTAAAACCAGCAAAATACAACACCACAATCATGTTGAAGATTGATGTCAAAGACAACTAAGGCATGGTAAATTTTTGAATAACCTGTAATATGCTTCAAAAAGTGGGAATCTTCTTGCTATATCTGCAAACGATTAAGTGAACCCAACTAAACAGCTCCATCATAGATCTGTCAAACCACATTCACAGCGATCTCAAACGCAAGACCACAGCATTGTTTATAAATAAAATTTTGGCAGGAAGCGATGAAGAAAACCAGTATGCGACCCAAGGTTTTCTCGTAAACAGGCAAATAAAACTGCCAAAAAAACCATCGAACCTCAAAAAAAACTGTTGAAATTCGCGTTAAAATACGTTCAAGTTCGATTTTCAAGTTCGATTTTTCAGGTTCGATTAGGTTCGAATTCGTTCAGGTTCGACTTTCAGGTTCGGCGAACCTGAACAAATTTCAAACTTTTTTTCAGGTTCAGCGAATTTCGAACCTAAACCTTCAGATTCGCCGAACCCTGTGACATAGCATACAACCATGATAGCCACTAGCCCCAATAGTGGAACGTTACAATCAACACCGCCCGCTCCTCCAAAGGGATGTAATCGCTCTGCACTGTGGAGAAGCCAAGGCTCGTTACAATACTCTCCAAGCCCTCTCTAAGCAATACCTAGCAAAAGCTTGGCTCCCAAAAGACTATTCTATGAGTTATGAGGTTTTATATATAACAAAGGGTGGGGTGACCCTTGACATTCCCCTTTGACTCTTGAACTACCCTCATGACGCTTCAACTTCATTACATATAACTCTTTACATCACTGTTGACGGTGTTGGACCCCACCAACAGAGGGGATCTCCCTAGTATGAAGTCTCGTCCCAACTAGACCTCACACCGTTTGGTGTAGGAGTCCCATCCGTTACAATGGTTCAGTGGTCATTATCTTAGAGATTTGCCTTAGCTCTTGTTGTTCAGCACATGAGAGTGTTATGCTTGTAACTTCAAGAAAGTGAGGTGAGTATACCAAGTGAGTGCGTAATGTAACTTTGTGTCCAAGTTCTCTTACTATCAAAAGGGGGAGGTAAAGTGAGCCTCTTGATGAGAGGGAATAGTCCCAACCACAACACGAACAAACAACAAGGGTTTGTCCAGCATCCAACAGATGGTGACACTCGTGAAAACCAAAGTTCAAGGGAGAACACATACACCGTCCAACAAAGTAGTCCACATGGGGGTGACGGTCGCTAAAATCAAGACACCACAAAGATGGTATGTCTAATGTCCGGCGGAATAGTCCACACAGACAGGACAGCAATCATAAACAATACAACACATCTTCAACAATATGAGTACTAAAATAACCGATGTAGTCCAACTATCTTCGTACAGGTTAAGCAAACATGCTTACAAACGTTTAAAGAATAGTCTTACAAACAGATACAAAACAAGCGTGAAAATATGTTGGCCTAACACAGGCTTCTGAATTAAGCAAAAAATCCAAGACACATCTGTACACCATACATCACTAGTCCCAATAGTGGGACGTTGGAGCCACTGCTCGCTCCTCAAAGAATAGACTACAAACTCTCAAGGTTATGTGGGAGGAGCCAAGGTGAAAAGTCCTTTTCTTATACAATGAGTGGGTATATATAGCCAAGAGGAATAACTGACCCTTGTGACTCTTCGACTTCCCTCGTGATTGTTTGAATTCCTATGACTTTTCGACTTTACATGACTCTTTAACTTCATATGAGGGTCTCTTCGACTTCCACTTTACATTACATTGATTACAACAAGTATGGCCCATAGTTGTGATGTGGCCGAGACAACTCATGACACCACTGACATGTACTGGCTGACTATGGTGTCCATGTCGAGTTGTTGTGCAGCAAAGTGATGATATGCTCATGGTGTAATGTGCCTTCACCTCCGCATGGCAAAGTAAGTGGGGTCTTCGATGGTCTTGGTCTTTTCTTGTTGGTGCATGTATATGTATCCCTTTCACTCACTTGCTCGATGTGCTTCGTGTGTTTGTTTGACTGCGATCAAGTCTTCTAGCATGCGCTCATTTTTATCCCGTTCATGGTCACGCCATGTTTCATCGATGTGCCTGTTCCTACAATCACTTGTGACGAGACAACATCAAATCCAAAAATCTCTTAATCTAACATGATGAGTTGTTTTTCATTTCGATGCAGGTGATTGGGAGAGGGACAATGCACTGAAACTGCACAGAGTACAGCACAGGCCGAGATGCGAGGCTTCGGAGCACTGTTGGGAAAAACTGCACAGATGTCACTGGGAGGCAGATTTGCGCAATCCGGGACAGCAGTGACAGTTGCGGGGCAAAACCTTGTTGGGAGGCAGAATTGCATAGTTTCTGAGAGGAAGGCCAAGCAGGGTGTCGAGGAAACACTAGGCCAGTCTGCACAATTTTCAAGGGGGGCACTAGGCAGGTCATCCAGCTGGGATCTACATAGTTTCTCCGAGGAAGACAGTGCGAGAAGTAGGAGGCACTTGCAGAAAAATCTGCGCAGTTTTCCCGAGGAGGACAAGATCGGGCTGCAGACGCTGCTGGTCAAAATTGCGCAATCTTGGGAGACCGTCCAAGCCCGAACATAACTGCGCAATTTCTGGGTTGATTGCAAAGAAGGCCAACAGGGAAGCCTGCCTGGCATATCTGCACAATTTCCCGAGACAGTGTAGTGACGGGCAGTAGATGCTTGTCCCACATGTCTGCGTAGTTTCTTCAAGCAGTGCAAGGCAGTCAAGTTGGACAAGTTCTGTGCAATTTTGGAGATCAGTACAGCCATGGGTCACAACTCACGTCAATTTTTCCGGTTGACCAACGGGAGGCTTGATGGGAGATCTTGTGGGAAGCGTAGACTAGATCAGGTTCTAGGACAACTTTTGCGCAATTCTAGGAATCAGTCAGCGGGCTCATTTCCATAATTGCGCAGTGCAGGCTTCCCGAAGGACAACATCAAGCTCTGCACAGTTCTGGGCAACAAATACAAGGTCACTGAGATCGAGGTCCAGTTGAAGGAGGGCTGTCAGGTCGATAGATTTTCAGGAAAATGACTAAGTGTGAAAGCAAGTGTACTTGTGCATACATGACAATGTGATCACACACTTAGCACGACTTGACGACAAGACACACCAACCAACAAGACAAACATGTGCTCAGTGAGACTGACTCAAAGGTTAAGAGCGACAAGTGCAACAATTGAGATATGTCTTCGAACAACCAGGATGACGCTTGCACAACAATGCTTACAACCTTGTGTGTGAGTGTGACCAATGTCGACAGAGCAAAAACAACTCATGCACACAAAGACAAACCTTCAAAATGTCAGAACAAACTTGCAAGCATGACATAGCAATCAACATGCCAAAAGACGATCGATGATCGATCAAGAAAAAAGGGTTTGAATAGTCAACAAGAGCTCATGGAATGAACCTGAATGTTTGCGATCATCAAGGAGAAAAACAAAGGAAGGCTTCGAAATTTGGATGCAGGCCAAAATTTTGGAGGGTGTTACAGCCGCTACAACAATTACATATTATTGTTTGCATTCCACTAATGACACTTGGAACTTCACTTTACATTACATTTGATTACAACAAATACGGCTCATAGTAGTGACGTGGTTGAGACAACTCATGAGTCATGACACGACTCGACATGACATTGTTGACATGCATTGGCTTGCTGTGGTGTCCATCTCAAGCTGTTGTGTCGCTGAGTGATAGATGTGTTCATGGATGTGCTTTGTCTTCACCTTTGCATAGCTTGGTGGTGTGGGGTCTCCAATGGTCTTGGTCTTTACAAGATGGTTCCATGCATGTACTCCTTTCGCTCGTTGTTCGATGTGCTTTGTGCGTCCTTCCAACTGCAAGCAAGTCTTCTAGAATGAACTCCTTCTTCATCCCGTTCGTCGTCTCACCATGTTCTATCAGTGTACCACTTCCTGCAATTCACTCATGATAGGAGGACATCAAATCCAAAACCTCCTAGTCTAGGTGTCCGGGAGGGAGGACATGACATTAAAACTGCACAGAGCACATCTCAAGCCAGGGTGAGGAATTTTACAGCTCGGTCTACACTATCGAGAAAAACTGTGCAGTGATCACTGGGAGGCAAAATCGAGCAGTGACAATCACCAGTGTCGACTGCGAGATGAGACCTTGAAAGGGACAGCGTCTGTGCATTTTCCAGAGGGAAAACAGAGCGAGGCTGCAAAGGGACTGTTGGGCAGCTCTCAACAGTTTCCAGGGGGAAGACAAAACAAGGTCGTTGGGCATTTTTGCACAATTTCTGAAGGGAAGACAGAACAGGCCTACAGAGGGACCGCTGGTCAGTTTTGCGCAGTTCCTGGGAGGAAGACAAGGCAGAGGGCAAGGGAACTGCTATGTAGCTTTCAAGAGGAAGACAAGACAGGCCATAGGGAGACCAGCTGGGAATTCTGCGCAGTTTCTTGAGGTAGTGCAGAGCAAGCCAACGGAGGACCTGCCGAACAGAACTGCGCACTTTCTGGAGATAGTGCAGAGCAAGGCAGCAAAGGCCTCACTGATCATTCCTGCGTAGTTTCTGAAGGTCATTGAGGAGTTGTTTTGTTGGAGCAACTTTGAGGAGGCAGTTTGTGCCTAGAGGTATTTTTTTCACTTCTAAAAATCTGTTTTTGCTTATTTAATTTTTTGTGCAAATCTGGAAATTGAAAAGAGTGTTTTTTGTGAAAGAAATGAACATTGAAGCAATGCTATTTTTTTTGTTTTCATTTTCAGATTTTTTTCCTTTCAATTCCAAGTCAAAAAATGGCACCTAGAGTGAAAGATGTTGCTTGGGCATATGTTGAAATGGTTGATAGTCAAATGCATTGCAAATTTTGCCATAGAAAAATTAAGGATGGTCCTGGGGGCATTAATATGTTGAAACAACACTTGGCAAGGATTAGAGGCCAAATTACTCCATGTGATTCACCACAAATTGGGGAGATTAGGAAGGAGTTGTTAAATAGCTTTGAGAAGTTTAAAGAAGAAAAGGCTAGGCAAAAAGAAATAGAAGCTGAAATTGGGAGGAAAAGGAGCAAACAAAAAATGATGGCTACCAACCCCCATTTTGATTTTGAGGGTTCTTCCTCTATCCCTTGTACTGATGCATCCAGCCCCTTCCGATATGTTCCTCCCTCCTTTTGGAGTATATTCAAGAAAAAGAGGGGTGATATGAATATCAAAAGTTATTTCACTGTAACACCCTCCTCTCCATCAGATGCACATGGTCCTGAAGCTAGTAGAACTTTGCAACCCAATTTAGATGACCATTGAAAGAAAGAACTGAAGGAGACTGCTTGTGATTACATATGTAAATAGTGGTATGATGTTGATATCCCCTTCAATGCTTCCCGTTCACCATAATATGAGCCTATGTTTGATGCCATATTTGCTACTGGAAAAGGCTTTCAAAGGCCCTACTATGCATGAGATAAAGGGGTATCGTTTGCAGAAAGAAAATTTCTCCATAAATGAGTATTTGAAAGATTTCAAAGACTCATAGGCAAGAATAGGATGTACCATCATGTCAGATGGATGGACTAATCAAAGGAGCCCTACCGTCACAAACTTTCTTATCTTCTGCCCATAGGGAACCATGTTTCTAAAATCAGTTGATGCATCTGATGAGGTGAAAGATGGACAATTGTTGTTTCAGCTATTTGATGAGGTTGTTGAGGAGGCGGGGGTGGCTAATGTTGTTCAAGTCATCACAGATAATGCCTCTAACTATGTTCTTGTTGGTAAACTATTAGAGGGAAAACACAAAACCATCTTTTGGACCACATGTGTTGCACATTGCATAAACCTCATGCTTGAGAATATTGACAAATTAGATTGGGTCAAAAACACTGTAGATCATGCCAAAAGCATAACAAAATTTATCTACAATCATTCATGGATTTTGAACCTTATGAGGAGACACACAGGGGGCAGGGATATTATTAGGCCTGCAATCACTAGATTTGTTACTCATTTTTTGACATTGCAATCTCTGTTTTCACAGCATAGAAACTTGCAAAAGATATTTTCCAATGATGAATGGAATCAAAGCCGGTGGTCTCTCAAACAGGAAGGCAAAGAATTCAAAAAGAAAGTTAATGAAGAAATATTTTGGAAAAAGGCAAGAGAGATTTTGAAGGTTGTTGAGCCACTGGTTAAGGTGTTGCAGCTGATGGATGGGAAAAGATTGGCTATGGGCTTCATTTACGAGGCTATGGATCAAGCAAAAGAGCAAATAAAGAGGGCATACAAGGATAAAGTGGCTAAGTGTGGGCCCATTTGAGCAACCATTGATGAAAGATGGAACAATCAACTCCATTGCCCTATACATGCAACTGGGTATTTTTTGAACCCCCTGTATCATTATAAAGCTTAGGCAGTAGGAGCTTTGAGTGGGGAGGTTAGAGATGGATTGATTGACTACATTGATCGCACGATCCCATTAGAGTGTGACTAGTTAGAGATACATCGACAGATCACAACCTTCAACAAAGCCACAAGTACCTTTGGGAAGAACCTAGCAAAGATTGCAAGGGAAGCAGATGAGCTAGGTAAACAAAAATTTCAATTTTCAAATTCTTAATACTTATTTTGCTAAATTGTTTATAATTTGAAAGTTGGATATAATTTGTTGAGCTAATTCATTACACTATTATGTTTTTTGCAGCACAATGGTGGGAGGCTTTTGGTAGCCATTGTCCTCAATTGCAGAAGTTTGCAATTCGTATTTTGAGTCAAACTTGCAATGCTACTGGGTGTGAGCGCAATTGGTCTGTCTTTGAGAGGATTCACATGAAGAAGAGAAACTGTTTGGATCAAAAATGGTTAAATGATCTAATCTATGTCCAATACAACCTCTGGCTCAGACGCAACCAATTATTGAACAAAAGACCTGATTGAGATCCCATTGTGTTGGAAGATATTGATCCAACACCAGATTGGGTAGTGGAGAATCATCTAGCAGAGTTTGATTCTGATGAGAATCTTGATTTGGATTTACAGACGATGGCATCACTTGAACAAAATGTTCAAGTGAATGCAAATCCACTTGTACCAGCCTCAGGCCCAACCCCAAGTCCTCCAGTTACAAGAACTTCCTCTGCTCAGCCACGACAGAATCGCATATCTCGTCTATCTCAGTGTGCAGCTGTTGCACAGCTTGCTAGTGCTACCACTTCTACAGTTGCAGTTGGAGATGATGATGAGGAGGAGCCATGGGTTTCCCTGTTTGACTCTGATTTAGAGGTTGAGCCAGATGATGTTGGCTCCTCTAGCAGTAGCCAATAGTACTGGTCAGTGGTGATTAGTGATGTTTCACAATTTATTTTTGTTGTAGGGACCATTTCTAGCCTCCTTGGTTGTGTTTTTGTTTTGATCTCTATATCATCATCCTGTATGTATTGGACAGTGCACTGGATGCCATTTTGATATAATGGATATATTCATGAGCCTACTTTGATCATATGTTGTTTTCTATCTATATTCTAAGCTTTGTGTTTGGAAACATGAATGAAAATATTTAAAATTATGTTTTTGTATAAAAAAATAAATATTTAATGTATTTTTTACAATGACCGAGTCATTGAAATCAAATCAGCCGAGTTGATACTGAGTCGGAGTCGGAGTCGGAGTCAACCCTCAATCGTTTCCGAGTCAGAGTCGGAGTTTTAAAACATTGGTGCACACCTCCGCCATACAAAATTAATTAAATGTTGTTCTTTTCAATTTAATTAAATGTGCTAGTTGTACAATTACGTACATAAAATTCAAAAATTAATTTGATGTGTCATGTTGTGTTCCGTACCGTTTTTGTTAAGTTGTTGAATGAAGTTTTGAGACATTGATTGCTGTTGTCACAAAAATTTGGTAGGTCGTGCATTTTGTCTTCAAATTAATTTCAATGCTCAATGTCGTACTACAATTAATTCAACCATTGTACAAGATTACACTGCCTTACCATACTACAATTGATTCAATTGTTGTACAAGATTACTTTGATACCATGTTAAACTATTGAGAATATGAGATAGGCGAGAGAGTATGAATGAATAAGAGAGATGTATTATTTCACTGTGTCAACAATTACACAAGATTGTGTTATATATATATAGGAGACTAGGAACCGGTCACCTAATTTATAATTACATATAATATAAATGTTATTTATTGCTTACTACTGTATTATATTATTAATTAATATATATTAAAGAAATCATCATTACAATATCTAACACCCTCCACAACAATATGGATATATAACATAATGCCATCCACAGATTGTTGTGTCAAATCAGGTGCTAAAATTGAGTCATCTACAAAGTGGACCTTAAGGAGTTGCTTAGCATTTAGTAAGAAGATACATATGATTTTTCCATGCAGTCTCACTGCCTCGCACAAGGCACCTAGAGCATCAGCTGCAATTGTGTAGGATTTGGGAAACGACCATCCTAATACTTGTGGCAATAAAAATCAAATGCAGATAGTAAAATATCCACAATTATAGAACAAAGGAATTAGTAGCTAGTAGAGTGGTAGTAACCTTCCCACACAACTATTTCGATAAGGACTTGACAATATATTTGCATTAAACATACACTCACGAACACTAACCTGTAATTATCAATGAAAATAAATATGATATTATAGCAATTGTATTAGCCAAGTTAAACAGTCTATCGACTGAAATGAGCATCTCTAGATCTGCCTTATCTATTTATATATGTGTATGGATGGTATTCAGAAATAGATTACATCACCTTTGAATCAAAGAAGAATTTATCCATAAGTTTGTAAACCTTTTTGATGTAAATTCAATTATCTAGAAAATTGAGACAAAGGAAAGCAACTTCTGTGATATCTTTGTGTTTTGTGTATTTAATTGTCAGTATGTAACATACTGCCTTGAGCTCATTATGTAGTTAACTCGCCAAGGTGTAGCAACTACATTCCCTTAAAATAAAATTAATCACACCACTAAATTCGGCAAAAGTGAGCAAGATTGGCTACAATTACCAAGGAACAAAGAAAATGTGTGTACAACAGACAAAAATTACTATCCATTTCCTAGAGAAAACTGTCATACATAAAGATTGACAAATCAGACAAGTATACGTGAGAATCTATATTATAAAAGTCTTCAAACAAATAAAAGCAAAGAACCCCACCCATTAGTAATGATTAAAATTATTCCAGTTATTACCTTCTCCAGCTGCTATCAGTGACAATGCATGAGCTGGTGACAAAACAACCTCTTCTTTTATACCCTCAACAAATGTTCCCTGCAATAAGGTACAATCTCAAAATTACATAAATGAACAAAATTAAAGATTGTTTCAGTATACCAATTAGGAATCACTGGGAGACTAACGGCACTCCTTGTAACTTCATAGTTCGTCCACAAAATGCAAGGTACTAATATCTCTATTCTAATGCAGACAAAAAACGCGAAGACTTGAGAATTAGATAATCCAACATAATCTTACACTAATGATTGTACCCTCGTACGCTGCTTAAACATGTAATTGGAGGCTACAGCATCATAGTTAAGACCTCAGGAGAATATTCTCCATGCAAACTCTGGCTTTGGACTCCTTGGTGCATATACAACTTTTATTTAGAAAGAACAAAGCCAAAGATCAACTTCTCAATAAAGCCAAGCAAAAAATGACTCAAGCATGCATTACAGATCTACAATTTCAAGTTTATCCTAATGATCCTGTCCAGCCACTTTCTAGTTGGCAGCCTATAGTGCTCTCAAAGGAATGAAATGGTTGCATTTGTCATTAATCAACAGACCAGACATGAAATAATCTTGCAAACCACACCATTCAAACTTTATGCCCCATCCATCTGGCCGCTGGGCACCAGCCATTTACCAAAAATTTGAATTCAACATGACCATAGATGTTCCAGTTTAGAGATCCAAAATTTCTTTCTTTCGATTAAATGTTGATTTTCAAGTATGACAAAAGAGTTTAAGCTTTTCAGAATCTGGAGAGAAGAATGTTTTAGAAGGTTCTGAAGCAACTTGCTAATGTGATTGATCATATAAATACACATCCACTCACTGATGCCAATTTCCTTGCCATTTTCACAACTATCCATATCCTTGTCCTTTTTCTTCATATAAGACTCAAGTCAAGGCTTTAGGATCAGATATGAGAAATCATACCAACATATGTTTACAAGGATAATTTTCCTACAGCTCCTCAATAAGCTGATACATGAAATCTTCCAATACTTTGAGAGGTTTATGCTATAATTCCAACTTTAATCCTCAAAATATCCTCTAAGGTAATTGTTATGCAATGGAAAAATGTTGTTGTCCACTCAAAACTCTGTTATTTGAAAAATTGCCCCATAGAATGATTAGAAATTACCCCTGTAGATTGATGAGAAATCAGTGGTCTCTTCTCTTTTGTGAAAATTGATTCCTTTGATGATAGAAAATATTGTCAAGTGCTCTTTTCATTGTTGGATCGTTGGCTTTTCCCTTCACCTGTAATGAGATGTGATTTCATTTTCTTTTGAGCTTTTAATGCTTTAAAAATGTTGCTTTGATGTTATTAGAGTAGGGTAAGACTCGGGAACACTTCTTTGGTTTTTAAATTTTCAACTCAAAGCGAATAGATAGGCAGAAAGCATACGAAATGGTCAGAAATGGTCACACTGTTCATGACTTTTTGAAATTTCGACATCCAAAGGCATCATTTCATACACCAAAACTGTTTTCCAGACTTGTTAGAAACAATTTTTGGAATTCCTAAGTGCATTATTTCATATATTAAACAAATTCAAATGGGTTTAGGCTTTTACATGTTCAATTCTTTCTAACTTCTACCATTTTTCAACATTTCTTAGCTTCATCCCATATGTTATCTGTTGAGATTCAGTGTCATTGATCTCTCAAGCTAAAAAGTCTCCCATACATTCCTTGTCTATGAATCTAAGCACAGCATATGGTTGTTTCTGTATCTACAAAGAGATTACACTAAAATATGGATGCAAGTATCCTTGTTACCGAAGTATTTCCATAGTATCATTCTCCTTGATCTGATTGGTGTTAGTAAGAAGGCATTGTAACTCTCTAGCTGAACCTACTGAAACTAACAAGAAGACCTTTATCTAGTTGTGATCAACAATGTACTTTATGCTTGTAAAAGAAGTGCCATCTTTTGCACAAGTCTTGACTTTGTATATCTCTTATCATGATATGGTTGGAACCATCAAGATAGCATTGTGTTGGCATTGCCTTTCCATGGTCAAACGTCTTGGTCATCCAATATACTTGATTTGAGAAAGAATAACTCCTGCGACTATGGCTGACTTGTCATATCACTTTTTCCTAGCACTAGGCACCATTCATGTAACAATGTCTATGGCCATGTAGTAAACTTGTCTCTTAGCAATCTATTCCATAGCTTTTCCTGGTTAAAATAAAGAAGTGTTCAAAGCATGGACTAATTTTCTGTGTTGTTAGTTCTCTCCATTGTGAAAGATGAATTCTCTCATTGCACAATGCTCATTCAGGTTTATTCCGTTAATAAGTTTTTGATAGTTTATAATTCCCATGATCTTGCATGCATAACTTAGATTTGCATTATTATTAAAGTTAGTATTAAAGCTGTCCATGCACATTTTGTCAACTTGGGGACATCACAAAGCAGTATCAAAGCTCATTTGTTATAAGGTTGCTTAGTGAGAGGCCTTGACGGTTTTGCATAATGGTATCAGAGAAAAAATTTAGGAAGCATTGTTCTATGTATTTATGTGAATCTACTAGGGTAATCTACAGAATCATATCCTAAGCTTCACATGCATTGATAATAAAACTTCAAAGAGAGATATGAAAAACCATCTGTAACATTTTCTTCTGCTCTACAAAAAATTTACAAAAATAGTTATCAATAATGTTGTGTGCATGCCTAATATAGTTGCCATTCAGAATGCCACATTTATCACAATATGAAAACAGCTGCCAAGTTTCGAGCCTTGAAAACATGCCTAGAATTTTGACACCTACACAAATCAAAGAAAGCTTATGACAATTCAAATTTCAAAAGAAAATATTTGAGCACAATGATCGATTTTATTATTTCAATAGTGCAAACAAGTACCAGCTTTCTAGTAATGTGTACAAAGTGCTACGTAGTACAGTTGTACTATGCATATGGTATAAAAGAAACCTTCAACTGGCTACAAAACTAATGTTATAGCATTATCTTCATAAAACAGAAATATTAGGTAGGGACCAAACAGCATCATAGATGAAGCTCAGACCTGAGCATCTTCCCTTATTCTTAGGTTTTGCCCTGCAGGGTCTAACAGGTCATTAATAACCTGCACACAAAAATCAAATACCAACATCAAAATTTAATTACAACACTCACTAGTAGAAAGTAGCTACTGTCGATGAAAACAACATACTAATTGATATCAATACAAAAAAAAAAAAAATAACATTTGCTCTTCATACAATGACCATGCCTTCAAAACTTAACCCATTAATATCCCTAACAAAACATAATAAACCAAGTAGTTTCACAACCCTACTATCTATATCTTCATTAAGATGTCTTTGTTCTTAACATTGGGGATGATACAAAGAAAGAGATATGGAAGATGTTAACCAATTCCACCATCACTTGCCTTTCCATTAGAGATACAACATCCTATTTCAAATCAAAAACATAAATGTACAGCCTAAATTTTAGAAAGTCCATACCCAAAATATCCCAATAAAGCCTAGTTTTGGATATTTTCACAACACTATTATCTATAATATTCATTAAGTTAGTTGTGTTCAATTGTTCATTCTTAACATTGAGGATGCTACAAAGCAAGAGATATGGAAGATGGTAATCAATTCCACCATCACTTTCCTTTCCATTAGAGATGCAAAACCCTATTTCAATTAAAAACATAAATGCACTGACTAAATTATAGTAATTCCATTCCCAAAGTATCCCAATAAAGCCTAGTTTTGGACCTTCATAAATGCAAGGGCGGCTGCCCCATTCAATGCGTGATATTTAATGCAGTGCAGCCCATTGTATTTCTTGCACAGCAGTCTGCACTTTAACAGCTTCTCAGCCTGCTATTAATAGTAGTACATCCCACTATTAATTAGTAATGGGTCTTTACGATTGTAGTCAATAGGTACAACATGAAGCAACTTGAGAATGTTTTTTCCTTTTGCTTCTTAATATGGAAATTCATGTGGAGCTCATGGAAGGAAAGACCATCCAGAACTGAGTTCAAGAGTTGTTGTCGTACAAACTATACAAGCTAGGTGCGACAACACTCAAGACGGGGGTTGTCACTCTGATCCCAGCACTCCCTGTTCTAGTTGTCTCCCTACAGCAGGCTATAGGGGGTAGTCCCTATGAAATGTGAAGATGCAAGACCCGTTAGGAACTGACAAGTCAGGAAGACACAATTGAATGGCCTAGAAACTTAGTTAATTTAGCAAGTTTAGAGATTAAATTAGATTATCGTGAAAGACCAATGTCTTAATAGAGTCAGATACTTGTTTTATATTGAATTATTGAACAAGTAACCGAATGAACAATTGTTGCCTTAGGATGCTTCACTATCTTATATGGAATGCAACATCTAAAATCTAGGTGAGATGTATAATCTTGGTTTATTTTAAATTATATGCCTACCTAAGTAAATTTTTCCTCTCAATTGTTGAAACTAGTCTCTAGAGTAAGTTGTGAGAGAGAAACCAAGGGAAAGCAAGCTATGGCTTGATTAACGATCCCTCCCCTTGAGTTCTAACCATTGTTTTAAAAAACGGTTGTTTCGATACCGAAACGGCCGAGTTGATCCGAGTTGATGCCCTCCAGAGTGACTCGGCCTATGAAACGGCTCGTTTGGCCGAGTCAGCGGCCGAGTCATTCAATGACTCGGCCGAGTAATGGCTGACTCGGCCAACTCGGCCGTTTCCGTATTGACTCGGCCGAGTCACAAACAGCCGGCCAATAACACGTTAACACAGTGATTTAATATTTTTTATGAATTTTTAAGGTGTTTTCTGATTAGTTTGGACTCCAAGGTGTTATATGAATTTGCTAAATGTTATTTGGGGTCCATTTCCCCCTCCCAAACCCTATTTAACACACTCAAATGCTCTCATTCTCTCACAGCAATCTCATGCATTTGAGTGAGAACTTCTTTGAGGGTTAGTGAGCAGTTCTTGAGCGCTTGTTTTTGGAGCAACAGTGAGGAGTCTTGGGGGAGCACTGTAGCTGGAGTGAGGAGCTTCTTGGGCAGCCATTTGGAGCAGCATTGAGGAGTTGATTCTTGGAGCAAGCTTGAGGAGGCAGTTTGTGCCTGGAGGTATTTTTTTTCACCTCTATAAATCTGTTTTTTCTTAGTAAATTTTAGGTGCATATCTAGAAAGCTTAGAGAGTGTTTTTTGTCAAATAAATGAACATTGAATCAATGTTTTTTTTTTCATTTTCAGATTGTTTGCTTTCATTTCCTAGTCAAAAAATGGCACCTAGAGCAAGAGATCCTGCTTGGGCATATGTTGAAATGGTTGATAGTCAAATGCAATGCAAATTTTGCCATAGGAAAATTAAGGAAGGTCCTGAGGGCATTAATAGGCTGAAACAACACTTGGCAGGGATTAGAGACCAAATTACCCCATGTACCTCACCAGAAATTGGGGAGATTAGGAAGCATTTGTTGGCCAACTTTGAGAAATTTAAAGAAGATATGGCTAGGCAAAGAGACATACAGGCTGACATTGGGAGGAAGAGGGAAATACAAAAAATGATGGCTACCAACCCCCATTATGATTTTGAGGGTTCTTCCTCTATCCCACAAACTGATACATCCAACCCTTTCCGATATGTTTCTCCCTCTTTTGGTTCTATTCAAGATAAGGGAAAGGGTAGAATGAAAAAGGGTGATGTGACTATCAAAAGTTATTTCACTCCCTCCTCTCCATCAGATGCACATGGTCCTGAAGTTAGTAA
>APFE030207166.1:0-10565 GCA_000404065.3 Pinus taeda | reverse complement strand
GACACCGCTGCACAAGTTTTGATTCCTATTTGTTTCTCTCCATCCCATGGCCTTTTCCCGCAGAGGTGTCTTCTAGCACGGGTGTATGAACCTGTGTAATCAGTGTTGCAAAGGGGGCAATGAAATTTAGTGGTTCCACCCCCTCTCCCTGTTTCAGCCCTGTGAACATATTCCCACAATGGGGTTTGGTCTTGTTTAGTCTTTTGAGTGCCCTGTTCACCCTCCTCCAGCTCCTCCTCACCGGGGTTTTCACCCATTTCACTTTCTCCAGCTTCTTCATCCCCCTCTCCAGTTTGGCCCCTCCGTTTCCTACTCTCCAGCACCATAATAACCATAAAAGGGACCAGGAAGAGGAAAATGCCCAGAAATATGGTGAGGTCCATGGTGTTTGATGTTTGTAGGGTTTTCATTCAACAATTTGCAAATTAATTTCATTTATTGGCATTAATTAACTTAATTTATTAATTTAATTGCAATTCATCATTTTAATACTCAATAAACTAAATTAAATTCCCTAGATTACTACCTAACTAAATTGAACTAGCTAGATTAGCTAAATTGTTAAGTTACTTACCTCTGCAGGCTTGCTCCTCGCTCCTCGCTCTTCAGCAATTGCTCCTTTCTCCAAACTCTTGCTCTTCAAGCTCCTTAACTACTTCAAACATTCACAATGAAATGATTTTATGCCCAAAGGGCCTTTTAAAACAAAAAAAAAATTATAAAATTTTAGTTTTTTTCGGGTCCGCGGAATTTTTTTTCCGCCAACCCGCTCCCGGCCAGCTTAAAATCGCTCCCGGAGCGATTTTTTAAAGCCCGGGAGCGATCGGGAGCGATCGCTCCCCGATCGCTCCCAGGCTTTAAAAATCGCTCCGGGAGCGACGGAGCGGCCGCTCCCTAGGTCGCTCCCAAAATCGGCAGGGAGCGAAATTTTTTTGGAAGGGAGTGCGCTCCCGAAAATCGCTCCCGTCCGGGAGCGATTTAGGGAGCGCGCTCCTAAGCCGCTCCCGCCCGGAGCGCGCTTCGGGAGCGGGTTCGAAGGGGGGGGGGGGCGCTGCCCCACAACTATGCTTTGTACCCTAGGCCAACAATAACAATAATATCAAATATAAGCTGGTAGAATGCATTGTTCTTAGCAATGTTGAAAGGAACATACTCCATAGAAAACACCTATCCACAATGTGTCAACTTCTTCCTTCTCCTTTCTTTTAAGCATTGATCTAATAGAAGGTTGTGCACCAGGCGTGGTTGTAGGAACAAAAAATGATGAGGAAGATGAGGGGCTAGTCACTGTGGAAGGTGATTTTGAAAAGGTTATGCACCAAGTGTGCTTTTGAGAACTAAAAATGATGAGGTAGACGAGGGGACGACCATTGTGGAAGGTGATGTTGAATAAGGTTGTGCACCAAGTGTGGTTCTAGGAACAAAAAATGATGAGCTAAATGAGGGGTCGACCATTGTGAAGGTGATGTTGAAGAACTAATCTCACTTCTTTCCCCCACACCTCCCCTTGCAACTTGACTTTTCATAGTTTTCTTGTTTTCCTTGGATGCATCCTTATCTTGCAATGCTTTGGTGGCAATACAGATGACTTTTGGACTTGTTTCTAAGCAAAGTTCTACACCATGTCTAGGAATTTGTGCAAGGTGAAGTTTCAATCTAGAAATTCCCCCCGTCATATGCGTCCCATACAACTTGCAATTAAAAGTTTGTCTAATGAACCACCCCTTGGGTTCACAATATTCCACTTAGGGTCCAAATTTCTCGGTAATTTTAGTCTTCAATGTAATGTTTAAACCTAGGGCACAAAAAAATTGGAAAAAAATTAAATCAACATTTTTAGAATCAAAATAAATTTAGATAAACGATAGATCTCTTACAGTCCGATAAAAGTTTAAAGAAAAGAAGGGAAAATTGATAGGCATGCCAAACCTATAAAAAATTTATAAAAGCATAAAAAGCAGGAAGAAGAGGTGGACATTACTACAAATGCACCACCACCCATCGTGGGAACTTGGGAAACCCTCCACTTCCCACAATAAACTGTTGATGGCAAAAAAAACACACTCTCTCCCTAGCAAGGTGAAATAAAACCCCATGAAAATTCTGATTAAAAAAACAATGGTGGGAATTGATTATGATACCTGGGAATGTGTCGTCAGTTGAGGGAAATCAATTCCCACTCCAGAATGTTAGTTTTTGTTGTATCGTATGTGTTCTAGCCATGAAATTTGGTGGAGAGGCTAGAATACATGAGATCTCCAAAACCCAAAAATCATTTTTGGAAATTCCGCCTAGAAGCGTCTCAATTAGATTATTAACTGTTTTTCAAATATTTCCTAAGTCTAAACTTAGGGAATATGGTTAATTAATCAATATTAATTGAGATAAGGTGAGAATAGTTTAGAAACTCACACAAATCGATCCAAAGATGATCTTAGCCATTGATTATGTTTTAATTTTTGTCTTTGGTGCTCCAACAATGGATTAAGAGGAGGTCAATGTGGTGATAGAGATAACACTTGAGCAATTCAATTTCTTGGCAGATCGATTTCCAGAGTAACAACAATCAGTGGTCGGAGAGAGCCAGAGATCAAAGCAGTGAGTGAGGGGCAGTGACAGTGATCCAGAGGAAGTTTTCTAGATCTGAAGAGGCAACAGCAAGAGGGTCGAGTTATCCCAGTGAGGCAGCGCAGAGCTCTGCGCAATAGCTTCAGAGAGGGCAGTTTGATTTGCTGGAGAGAAAATCGTTCTCAGATTCAGAGCCCAGGCAGAGGTGCTAGAGGGCTGAGAGATGAATTTCTTAGCAGCAGAAGGCAGAAGGGCTTCTTCAGAGACCAGTCAGAGGCTAGATGTCATAGTGACTACGCAGTCTAGCGTAGAGGGTGATGCAAAAGCTTCAGGAGGCCATGTTTTCTGTAAGCAAGTGGTGTCGGAATTACGTGTGGAGGAACAGTAAATTCCCTTCAATAATTTTTCCCAGATTTTCTTGCTGTGGATTGCCAGTTTTAGGCATCCATATTGTACTCAAATTTTCACTGTTGCATAATAATAAAAAGTTAAAAACTCTCACTGCTGCACCGGTTTTCCCAAGTTGGGTTTTTCCGGGGACATTTGTCCAAAAATAATTCTCATATTTTATGGTGTGTGCTAGCATTTCTCAGTTTCAAGCGCATTATTTTTCCACAATATTTTATTTGTGAAGGTTGCAGTGTGTTTATTTCAATATTTGCTGTAACAGAAAAATTGTTAAATTAATTAACAAGTAGGAGAAATAATACCAGTTGCTGCAATAGGATTCCGTATTGGAATTTCACACGGAAAACCATGGTGATGGAAAGGAAAATGGTGTTCTCCTCCTTGGCAAAAGCAAAACTGGTCTCCTCCTTTTCTCTCCTAACCCTTCATCCTGGTTGCAAAATGAGTGAAAAAAGTTTAAAAATCCACTTAAAGCAGCCCCATCCCCGGCCTGACAATTTTTTTGGTCATTGCACAATTTTATTGCAATTTTTCGTTAGAGAAAAAATCACCAATTTTAACCTGCAAATTTTGGACAGGGTAAAAACTCCGGACATCGTGATTTTTTACCTATGTTCGCAACGCTGGGTTGGCGTTAGTAGTAGATTGGTTGATGTTGATCTAGTCACCAAGGGTCCACTCTGCTAACATAAAAAATTGAGACATCCATTCACAAACTAAGTTCTTCCAAGTTCTTCCTATTGCATCATTAGGATCATGGCTTTGACAAAATTCCCTACTTGTACAAGCTGAGGCCCAAAAATATAATTATCCAACAAGCTTGGCAAATAGGTCCTCCATTCTTTGTCTAGATCTGGGTGAGACAACCTATAGACTATGCTATAAACTTCACCTCCCTGCCCACCCTTGTGACTAGTTGGCTAATACCCCCCTGCCATATTCCATTTGCAAGAGAACAGGGTCTGAAAACTATAAGTTTTACCTGTTGATAAAAAGAACCACTTGCCCAATGAGCTCAGATTGTGTTCCTGATGGATTGTCTCTCCACATGCCAGGTGCTCCTGAGTCCTGACATTACAAACATAAGGATGATCTGCATGGATCTCCTCAGTCCTTACCTGAGGATTGGATTGCATTGCTAATTGTAATCCTGTCTCACCACTGTTTGTAAAAACTATTCTTTGGAACTAGGGATCGATATGCTTTCTCCAAATCAGAGACCTTGGATCCCTTTTTCCAACTTGTCTATCTTACATGAGTTAGAACTGGAAGCATTCTTATTGATTTCCCTATTGTTGCTCTTGTTTGGGACCCAAGTATTTTCGTTCTGCTACAAGGCCATTATATTCTGTCTGCTAGCATTTCACATTCTTTTCAATCTGATTTATTTGTTTGTTTTTTCCTTTTCCTGTTTTTGTGATCCAACCCTATGCATCAGCTAAATTTTTATCCCAATTCTGATTTACTCGCTTAAACTCAGATACCAGTTGTAGCATTAGACATAGAGCTCCTCTACTTTCTTTAGAGTGTAGTCCTTAATGTGATGGTCAGGTGATTGACACATAAAGCAGAAATTTCGCAAGTTCAGGTAGATTTCCTTGCGCCTCTTGCAAATTGAGAGAACATGAGAATTTCTGCCTCGTCGAAAATCAACTTTGATGTATCTCATGCCAGCTAGAAATGTTCAGAGTGCAGACAGTCAAGGTCATTTCCAATATATTTCTCATGTGTTGATGAAACCATGGTATATTACGATAAATAATGTGTACTTTTTATCTGATGAAGCATATTATTTAGAGTCTGGATTAACTAGTCCTTCATATGCATAATGTGAGGCATAACGTGGAATGTAATTAGACTACAACACGTGGTGCAATTTTATAATTTTAAATTTCAACATGATTCTGCAGGAGGGTGTAGAGTTCACAAACATGCAGAACTTGGGCACAGAGTTGATATTTAGCCCATTTATATCCAGTATAATTATATCTGCTGGAGAATAGTAGTTCCTCTCATTTCTTGTAGAAACAGTTTCTTTATGGTGGACTTTTAAAATGGGTCCAAACATTTGGCCTGGAAATCTACTGAACATTACCTTTTGGCATTGTGTTTCAGGTACTATGCTCCTGCACTTGGCTTTTTAATGTTTTCTGTTGGGATCAATTCAAGCGCAAAAGACTTCATCCTTGCAATTAAGCAACCAGATGTTATAGCCTTAGGCTACATTGGTCAATATGTGATAAAGCCCTTACTAGGCCTTGCTTTTGGAAGTATTGCGGTGGCACTTCTTGGTCTCCCAGATGCTATTGGTATGAAGTTTGACAGATGTTATGTTGATTTTCTTGCTTTAGACCAGTTTTACCTATATTTGAATATGGATGTGTTTACAGGTTCTGGAATAATATTAACATCATGTGTCAGTGGGGCACAACTTTCAAATTATGCAACATATTTGACAGACCCTGCGATGGCTCCTTTGAGCATCGTGATGACTGCTTTATCAACTGCTTCAGCAGTCGTAGTTACACCGATGCTTACACTTCTTCTGTTAGGCAAACGATTGCCAGTTGATGTACAAGGAATGATGTCGAGTATTATGCAAATCGTAATTGCACCTGTTGCAGCGGGCTTGCTTCTAAATAAGTATGAATTGACTTAACCCTATAATATAAGGACCAAGAGTTATTACTGTAACAAATGAAAGCAATATTATAATTTCAGTTATTAGATGTTTAATTGGTATTTTCTACAATATTTTGCATCTAAGGAATTGCTCATTTGCACTGTAATATGTTTCTTATAGTTTTTGTTTGTCTTTGTAAGGTTTATAAAAGTTTACCTGTATGTGTACATTAAAAATATAGAGGCTAATACAGATGAAGCATCTGCCAAATGTGCTTTCTTGAATGCATGATTCTTTTCCATGACTTTTGCAAAATAGGAACTTCCAGCTCAGGCATTCCATTTTTGCATAGGAAAAAGAGTGGGACTCCTATCATTCAACCTTTTGGATATAAGAAGTGATTTTACTCCAGAACCTGAGATCAACTCAGGCCAAATCTGCAAATACATTTTCCATAGGGGAAAGCTGGTAATGGGTCGCTAGTAAATTTTGTTATTTCTAGGGAGATTTGATTTGACAGGAAATTAAAACCTCAAGGGACTCGAGAGCTGTGCTTTTTGCTATGGCTTGTAGGGGAATTCATTGCCTTTAGTCATGTAAAAAAGAATTCAAGCATTTTTTCCTACCATGAAGTTATTTGGATTCAGTCAAACTTTTCAGAAGTTTGGGAAAAGGCAATTAAGGGGCAGTTACAGTATGGGAGGTTGTAGCAGTAGCTACTTTGTTCTCATGCAATCAGTGATATCAGGATAAAGCAAAAAGAGAGAATATTTGGGGATGATAGATTACATTGCTTAGACGTGGTTGATTTCAGCAACAGCATTCATGTATGACAAATGAGCTTTACCAGGAACCAAGAACAATCCCTCTAACAGTGCAAATGCAGCAAAAATAAAGTTGTTTCAGATGTTGCACTTGTGAACTGTTCCTCTAGTAGATTCTTTTCTGAATTTCATGATCTCCTGATCATGGCAAGAGATTGTAGACTGCTTGTAGTATAATAGTAAACTTCCAGCTGCCATCATAGGGAGCCTCCATTCCACGTAATATCTGAAGGATATGTTCTAAGTACCAGTTTTGAACTGAGGAAAGGCTCTGATTTGCACAGATCTGGATCCCATTCTAGATTCTGGGTAATCCTCTCAGCAAATTTGTGGATCATGCGTTGCACCATATTCTGTCTGAATGAAACAAAATGAAAGCCTGCCCATTCTCACGTGTTCCACTGAACCCTCCCTCACTCTCCCTTCCTTGTCTTGACTCCCTGCCCTCTCATATGGTCTTAACCCTCTTGGTTCTAACTTCTTTGTTCTGCTGTCCGTCTCTGCTGGCTTAGCCGTGAACCCCACCACAGCAGCTTCAGGTGCAGAAAATGTCCAGCATGGACAACAGGTAGAGTGGACAGGGATTTTGGCGATGTAACTGGGTGGTGGCAGCATGGAAGCACTGCGTATTATGGACAACCCCATAGAGACTTGGATTTCAGATTGCGGGGACTGTTGAAGCATTCGGAACAGCTCGGACTCATGAACTGTCATGTTCCCAATTAATAATTTTGCTAAGGGAATTCTCAATTTTGCAATTTTGGCAATTAATATACTATTTGATAAATAAAGCTTAGGAGATATAAGTTGTGGAGGCTCAAATTAAATTTTGATAAGAAATAAAGGTTAAACTTAGGAGGAAAGGGAAAATTAAAGTGATGATAAGTTGTGGGGGTCGCTTAAGAAGGGAAAAGCAAACTCCCTAGGAGAAATTGAACCACATGGAAGAGGGAGTTAGCAAGGGGGTCGAATTGGTGGAGCCCACAAGGAAGGTTGAGCAACAATTATAAAAGGAATGGGAGACCCTCACTTTTGCATCTTCTTGGCATTTCATTTCAGAATTGGAGAGTTTGCTTGAGCTGCTTAGCCAAGTCAAACAATGCTGTTTAGCACAAGGAATTTACAAGCGGAAATTCCAGCTCTTCTTCAGGGGACTTTTAGTGCCACTCTAGGAGAGACATTGTGGGCAATTTTTGGTATCTTGTGTGGGATTTTGCAATGTTTCTTCAGTGTGTGCGAGTTTCTGGAGGACATAGTGGAGGATTTCGTTGGTGTTTGAGGAGCTAGCATTTGTTGTCTTCCGGTCTGGCTATTTTGGGGAAATTTTCCTTTGTGGAGGACGAGTTGTTTGTGGGAAATTTCCGGGCTGGAAGTGCTGGAGATTTGTGGGTCGGAAATTCTCTTCTTTGGGCCTGCGCTGGGGTTTACTAGCTGTTCTCTGTACAGGGGTTGAGCAGCAGTGTCGTGCTGGATATTGGAGTTGGTTTTGGCCGGGAGTCTGAGGAAGGAATTTCGCTGGGTTTTGGAGGAGTTTCCCTTTGGGGAAATTGTGAATTGTTACAACAGTTAGATCCTTGTAGCTCATTGGCAGACTGACTGGTGGGGCTCCAGTGACTGGTGGATTTAGCTTGAGATTTTGTGGGTTTTGTTGGATTGGGTGTGAGGAGCCTTCTCCTATTTTTTTAGAATTTTTGGAGCATTATTAAGCGATCATTTCAGAGTTTGCCTCTAACAGTAGCAACAACAACAATAATTTTATGGGTAGTGCATTTGCACAAATTGGGCCTTTTTCAGTTGAAGTATTGCTTAGATATTCACCTGGGCATTGCATGCGTGCAGTAACAAGCCCAGGTTCTATCATTCTACTCTATTATACTAAGCTCCAAGAATTTTTTAATAAAATGGCTCAGATTTGTTGCTGCTATTCTATGGTTTACTAATATATTTTTGTTTGTGTAAAAATTGTGCTTGCATGGTTGTATTTTCTTGCTATAGCTTAGTGCATGTTTTTGGTATTCATTGTATTTCCTAGTTTGGGATATTAAGGTGGTATTAGAGCATGTTCTTGGCTAGTTGTGGGCACAAGAGCAGTTGTATTTCCATGATCTTGGTGTCTGGGATAGAATCCTAAATCACTGATGCTATCAAACCAAGAATCACAACAAAACTACTTTGCATAGCAAAATATGAACAACAGTAAATCTGCTCTTGCACAAAATATAGACAACTTTTTACAGTTTTCAACCCAACTTAGTTATATTAATCAAAATGAATAATTCAACAGTCTAGGGCTCCCATACTAGGGATAATGGCCCATACATCCCCTGATACAAGAATACAAACTAGGGTTTCGTGTTAGTCCATCGACAACCAATCTACCCTCAACAAGATACTTTGCCCATCTGACTGATGTAGTCAACTTCACAACTCCCCTTGGTTGTACCTTGTACTTGCCCGGTCCTTCAGCTCCCGATTTGCAGCACTGCGTCTATCAACGATCCAAGTCCATTTGGCCACTAAACCTCGGTTGTCAACTTGCTCACTAGTTTTGCCTTAGTCCATCAAGGGCACAACACATCGAGACTCTTGTCGAGTTGTTCACAACTCTGTTTGTGAACAACTCTCAATCTACCAACTGCTGCTCCGTAGCTACTCAGGGACTTCAACCCACTATGGTCTTCCTGCTCTGCTCCATTGAAGACCAACATAGGGCACGAAGGGCTACCACCTATCACTACAAGATGTCCATCTCTCACAATGAACACGGGCTCGGAGGACTGCCAATCATTTGCTATAGAAGTCCTTCTCCACACACAAATCTAGGGCTGCTCAACTGCTCCTCTGGTTGATCAAACCTTGTGCCCAACTTTTGCCGCTCTAGCAATCACATAGGTCCATGAAGATGGTGCACACCGAGCTCCAACTTGGGCACTGTCACACTGTCCTCCAAAACCATAAATGCCCAATCTTTGTCCACACTTGGTCCACTCTCACACTGCCCTCCAATAGTCCACGAGTGACCAATCCTACTGTAGCATCTGCTCCTAGTTAGGGCATCCAACTATCTAGGAAACCCCTCCTCTTGGCTGCCAACGGACTTCACCAAATTGTCCTCTCCTAGGACACCCATCCACCTAACATCCAATCATCACCAAGAAACCATCTGCAACTCCCTGCTGCTACTCTCTTGCTAGGGTCCTATGCAAACTTCTTAGCTCTGGTTAGGGCATCACAACAACCCTAATTCTGCTCCAAGTAACTGTACTTCCCTGTCCCAATAGGTTGCCCTTCTTTGCTACCTTCTACCCTTCTCCATACACTGTTGCAGGCCTCAAGGCTCCTCCTCAGAACTCCTGCGACTCCACAGGTAGCTACAACAGGGGTCTCGACCTACTTAGGAAAATATCTTTGTTTGGGGCTGTAGCCTATCATTGATGACTGCGGCTAGGAGAGGGGCTTAACTAGCCCTATCGGCCTTTCTACAAGTCCTACAATAGTGTTGTATCTACAAAACTTCTTGGCAACCCTAAATAGAGACAAAATACTCATCAAAACATGCATAAAAACATACCCAGCCTTACCTCTGAACTGTGGCCTGATCTAGCAAGGAAGATTCCTCAAATATGCCCACAAATATGTTCAAGACAAGTACTCTGCTCATTTAGAAGGCTTCCTCAAACTTGTGGCCTAGCTGCCAAGAACCCCTCACCCAATCACAGAGAAAACCCTCTCAAACTCGTGCTCCTGGCCTTCTTTGCTTCCTGCCTCAGATCTGTTGCCTTTTTTAGAGTTATCTTGATGGATTAGTGCACTTGGGATGTGTCTAAATGCCTCACATATGACCTATATTTATACATGTGTTATGTGCAATGTCTAGCCCACTCTTGGGCTCTTCAACAACAAGGCCGACTTGTATTATGGTGCACAAACCCACAAGCAAACTTCAAAAATTCATTTCTCTTCATGGACAACTCAGAATTGGACGATTCTTAATGCGTTGGATTCGCCTCATCATCTACTATCATCCTCATCCATCACATGTTGCAATCTTGTCACGGTTTTGGCCCAAACATTGATGGGTGCAAAACCCCAAGCTTGGGTTTTAACAGGGGACCGCTAAAGGGCAAATGCTAGACCAAGGG
>APFE030207163.1:172670-200015 GCA_000404065.3 Pinus taeda | reverse complement strand
TCGAGGTAAGGACCCATAAATGAGGGGGACACCTTCGTACAAATCCTCTAGCTTGTTCTCCCACGAATTTGGCTGCCAGGTGCTCATTAAGACCTTCAATTTTGTCTCCAAGTTGACCAACAAGGCTACACAAAGCACCCATTAGACTTGTTGGCATAATGACTAACCAAATTCACTCTATTAACATAAAAATAATAAAAAACATGCAATCAACAAATGAGAATGGTGGATTAAGTCAACTTAGGAGGTTGAATGAGCCCAAATAATTGTCCATTTTTGGGGCTCATCAAGCTTCAGCTTCTAGGGTTTCGCTGCTTGAAACAGGCCATTGTGGAATTTTCGTTGTAACTTTCTTTCTATGAAGATTCATAAGCTAAATTTGAAACCACATGGATCCGAAATATTGGTGAACTTAATGCTAGAATTCAAGCTTGTGGTTCGCTATATTGTCTAAGATATGCTCCGAAAAGGTTAGGTTTTTTTCATGCTCCATAATTCAATCTCAAACAAGTGACCTAGGGAAACACGTCATAAGTTTTGTTTTAGGCACTGGATTTGAATTCTGTAAAAATTTGTTGAAAGTGCAAACTATAGTTTCTTTTGTAGAAATTTAAGGGTCGAATGTTGAAAAAGTGAAATTTGCCATCCCATAAAACTTCACTCTACTGAATCCTTCCACAATCAGGTCATTGTGGCATATCTATCATAACAATATATTGAAGAATACAATATTGAAATTAATTGTGGCATTGGAAAGAAGATTCATAGGGCTACCACAAGACCGAATTTGAGATCTCGAAAATCTAAAATTATAGAGATACAACAATCGCAATGTCGAGCTACAAAAAAGAAAGAAAAATGTGTGTATTTTTTTTAATTATGTTTGAAAAATCAGTTTCAAGTGATTCAAGGGGAATGCTGAAGCATAGATATAAGTATTTGGTTATAAAATGACTCCAAAACAAAAGAATCCTACACCCACTAATCCCTCAGAAATCTTTACTATGACACATGAAGTGGAAGAATTACAGTAGGATATATCAAATTTACGAGACCAAGTGCAACAAATTTCTCCTTCACAAAGAGAAACCAAAGATGACATGGATGGTTTAAAAACAAACATGGAAGGTTTCAAGGATGGAATGGAAGATAAGATGGATGGTTTCAAAGCATACATGGAAGGTTTGAAGGATGGAATGGAAAATAAGATGGATGGTTTGAAAGCATACATGGAAGGTTTGAAGGAAGGTTTGACAAATTTGTTGAAAGAAAGGCTTGCCGGTGGTGACAAGGTAATCCATGAAAATCACGATGAGGACAAAAGGAATATGAATTATGACTTGAGAGACTCCAATGTGGGGTTTAAGAACCACCACATTCCCATATAAGATATGAGGAAGTTTGATGACAAGGATTCGGTAACATGGATACTACAAATGGAGCAATATTTTTATCTTTAGGATGTGTAACCCTCACAAAAGGTACGTATTACATCTTTATATTTAGAACCCAATTAGTTTGTATGGTATAGACGAATATGTTCTCGTCAACCACTTGTCACCTGGTCAATTTTTATGGAGGAAATGATAGCACATTATGAAGATACAAAGAGTAACACCTACTTTAGCCAATTGATAAATCTCAAACAAAAGGGTTCAATGGCAGAGCACATTGAAGACTTCCAAAAATTGAATATTAGTGTAACCGATATTCCAAAGGAGCATAGGATTGATGTCTTCATAGGAACATTAAAAGCTAACATCCAACATGAGTTTCATCTTTGGGAGCCTAATTCATTGGAGAAGGAATTCAAGGTGGCAAGAAAAGTTGAAAGAAAAATTATGGCAACCACAAAGCCTACCACTCACAACTATAACTATGCAAGTGTTGTTGCTCCTAGTCTTCTGAAACCCACAAGGTTAACACCACAACAATTGGAGGAAAATAGAGCAAAATGGATTTCTTACAGCTGTGATAAAAAATATACTAAAGGCCATAACATTGGTAATATTGTCATTGATGGCAAAGGAAAAACAACCAAAAGAAGACAAAGGAGCAAAAACCAACAAAAATGAGATTCAAAGGAGCAGTAGCAAGGAACAATGAAGGAGAAGAAACAGGAAAAGAAGCAACAAAAAGGTACAATGAAGGAGAAACAAAGGCAAAGGAGAAGCAACAAGGAACAATGAAGGAGCAACAATGGGTAAAGGAGAAACAAAAAGGAAATGTATACACTAATGAACAAGATCAGCAATGCAAAGGAGTAGAATAAGGAGGAGGAGTTGAGATACATTGAAATGTTTTGATGATGTTGCAGAGATTGATATATTGAATAATTTGTTGTGATGTGAAATTGTTGATTGATTTGAATTGTTGTGATGCAAAGGCAAGACTCCAAGGCAAATGAAAAGATTTTTCAAAGATTTTTGTGATGCATTAATGATAAATATTTTTATTTGATGTTGGCATTAGGTTGACGAATTTAATCATTACATGTGGCTGAAATTAATATTGGACAGATTATTTATTTTTGTGTTCTAATATTCAAGATGTGAAGATTTTGGAAATGAATGAGTGAAAGGCAAAGAGTCAAGCCCATTCACTTCATATTATTATGTGGGATACAAATAGACAGAAAAATATCTTTATAAAAGATGTGATTTTGGAAGGCATTAGAGGGTTAGAGAGTGGGAGAATGAGTGAAAGTTGATTGAGGTATTATGCATTAGTTACATGGCACATATGAAGCTAATGTGAATTATATTTGAAGGGACTAAGAGGTGGAAATGAAGATTGATATATGCAGAGTTTATGACCAGGTAAACCAATACATTGTTGTTCCTTGTTTGCATCAGGGGATTATGGTCTCCTTTCAAGTAATGGCTTGATAAACATCAGGTTGGAGCTTGTTGAGGTAGGACCCTCTTGTGGGTTGTAGCCTACAGAAAACATGTAGGAGTTGGAGCTTCCTTGCATGTTGCAACATATAGAAAATTAAGGTAGCAACCTATTGTGGGTTGGAGTCTATAGAAAATCAAATGTGATAAGGAGTAGGAGCTTGCCTTGCATAAAAGCAATAATAAAATCATGGTTTTCTCCCTTTATGGGTTTCCACATATATCTGGTTTCAATATGTGTTCTTGTGATGTTTTGGTCTACTTATTACTTGTTGTTCACATATTCAATCTGTTGGTAATTATTTGTTAAGTTTATCATGTAATGTTTCAGTTAATGAGCTTAAAGGAAATAGTTTTAATGTCCATGAATATGATAAATTGATTCAACCCCCCTCTCAGTTTAGTCAAGTTTTCATCAATTGGTATCAAAGTCAATTCCTTCTGTATAATCCTAATAGCTTGAAGGTAGATCTGGTTGAGTCATGGACTATCTAAGTGTACCTGTATTGAGTGTAGAAAACTTTCATAAATGGAGAGATAAGGTAAAATCTGAACTGATATCTTATGGATCTGGTGTATGGAAACTAGCATGTGATGGCTACTGCAAATATTCTCCATCTTTGCAAGAACAATAGTGGAATGTTAAAGTAAAATGTGTCATGTATAACAATATTCATAAAAATGATCTTGATACAACATAGATTTAACTTTTGCAAAAGAAATCTAGGATAGATTCGAGCTCATGCATGGAGAGGCTAGTAGCAGAAGTGTAGAGAAAGAAAAGAGAAAGAATAAGTAGAAAAAAACTTGAGAAAAAGGAAAGTGTTCAGTTAAATGAAACCTCTACCTATGTGGATGTACCCGACCCTCATGAAGAAAATACAGATGAAAATAAAGCTAGGCTTGACTTGTCATTGACTAGTATAGAAATATTGAAGAATGAAAACAAAGACCTGGAGAAACTTGTGCAGATATGTGATGAGAGAGAGCATGGGTACAGGGAGGAATTTATCAGCTTGAAGACTCAACTTGAATAAGCAAGGAGACTAGAAGAGGTGATGAGTAGTAAATTCAAGGAGGGAGACCTACAATGTAAAATATTAGAAACTGAGATTGATTCAACTAGAATATAGTTAGATAGAAAGAACATGTTGTGTAAGCAACTAGAAGAGGAGGTTGTCTCTATGAAATGCTCAGAAAAGTGCAGTAGATCAAAGGAAGCCATAAAATATAATGAAGCAAAATCTAAAAATACTTATAGAAGAAGAGTCCAACAACAACATGTTTTGTAAAGAAACAAATAAAGACAAGAAGCAACATGAAGAACCAAAAAATAAGGCAAAGAAATGGTCATTTACAAGAAGGTCATTTTCTCCTAGAGATGAATTGAAAAAATTTGGAAAATGTCATAGGAGAGAATATATCTCATGCTTTCATTCCCATGAACCTCGACACATAGCAACAAACTGTAAGAACAATAATATGAAGACTATTCAACAAAACAAGTAGTAAACAAGAAGGTACTGTCCAGATAGTAGCAACAAGTAGGTTACACGTTCCACTGTGCCGAGATGATTGATTGTGGGGTTCAGGTGGTGATAATCACCCCGAGGTATGCGCGCCCTTGACGGACACTCCAAGACCTGCCAATGCTCTTTCGGTGAAAACCCAGGCTGGGCAGGAAAGGAGAACATCAACATCCAGGTCCATAAACTATTTCTATGGTTGTTGTTATATGTGAAATGAATTTGGATATAAAGCATTTTAATTCAAAGTGTATGCAAAGAAAATTATGAAATAAAGAAAAAGCACACAATTTCTTGCATTTCTTGGCAACACAAAATGTTATGTACATAGAAATCTTGGCCACAAAGCCAAAGATTGCATGTTGAAAAATAATCTAAAGGATTAAAAAAATGATGAAAGATAATCAAATCAGACCAAACACTATAGCAAAAAGAAATGCAAAGAGTAGAAAGAAGTCTACTCAAGTGTGGAAAAGGAAGAATAAAGAACAACTAGTGACCTAGCTTGATCTCTGGGGGAGTTTCTCAAGAAATAAAAAGTTGAATCCATTGATTGTTTTAGAAACACCATCTCAAGGGGAGAACAATTCCATTAATACTCACTGGAGACATGAAAAAAAAGGTAGGTGAAAATATAAGTATGGAAAATCAACCAAGAGAGTTGAATTCATTGTTAAGACCCTTGCAATGAAGATGGAGAATAAATACAGCTTAAAAGGGACGTACAATTTCTACCAGTAATGTTACCTTCTAGACAGTGAGAGGTATTTGCAAAGATGCAAGATCTCGTTGAGAAGAATAAATAAATAAATATTCACATTGTATCAGTTTTCTTATACGAGTCATGACTAAGAACACTACAAAATTGGAAAGAAGAAACGATGAGCAGTGTTGATGCTATGGAGTTGGAGCAAGGGGGATATTATTTATGCAAGTTTCTTAAGTTGATAAAGGAGTTGAAAGCAGATTTAAATGATAAGTTTGAGGATCATGTAAATGAGTGCATGGAGGACTATAGAACTATGTGCAAACTATGCAACCAGAAGTCCTCTTATAACTTCCCTCACCAAGTCTTTGATAAATAGAAGGAATTGATTGAAAATGAATTTATGAAGAAAAAATAAGTGGGGACAAGGTTCTCAGTTCAAATATATAGCATAAACACCATCGAAACCAGTAGGAAAGAACTAAAAGGAATTGATTTTAATGTTAATAATAACAAGGTAGGTGTTGGTACAAAATTGAAAGAAAGAAAAGGCATGAAAGCAACGGGAATATGTAAAACAAGCAGATTTATTGCCTACTCCCATTGTCAAATATGAGGTCCCCGTGAATGATGACCAGGGTTCTGCTATAAGTTAGTGCTCTAAATTCAAATGATATAATGAATGCAGATGAAAACTATGAAATGAATGTAGACAAGACTTTAACGTATAACAAACAAAAGACCATAGCAACCCAGATATGTATTTGGAGCAATATCATGTTGTACATCCTTGATCTATTCACAGATGGTGAATGTTGATATCATTAGAATGGATCGAGTAGATGAGCCGAAGGGGAAGAAAGTGGTGCCCCTAAATACTTTGGTTGAAAGGAATAACAACATGATGAGAAATGGAGTATCCAGTCTCTTGTCCCTTAATATCCATTGATGTCGATAATGATAGCAAGTTATTCCTTTGTGTGAATAAGTAGGTAATTCATATTCGATAGTCTGCCTAACTTTTTATCTACAGTGTTAGTATGACCAATGAGGTTTTATATTCAATGCGTTACAAAATCTGCAAAATTAGTAAAGCCAGAACAGTTACAAATATGTGTTACATTAAGTGTGGGGTTGTAATTTCTTCCAGAACAATATGCACCATTATAATCATATGTCACACAAATCTGAGTTAGTTGGTCCTTTTACCTCAGTGAATTATAAATAGTTACATGTGTTATTGTCCAGCTAGATGCTTGGCATTATTCGATGGATATAGTTACCAGTGGTTAGATGACAAAGAGACAAATAAAGTCATGCTATGAGACAAAACTTTGTTTTTCACCAAAAGATGGTTTCATTATCCTTTAGGCAAATTTACTAGCGTTATCTGTCAATTGTGACAAACAGGTAGGAAATATTAATTAGTATCGATAGGATTGACAAAACATTATGGATTGAATATCATGTGTTACATGTTACAAATTTTGGGTTTGCAGATAGAAAAAAGGTTATAGTGGAACGTTATAGTAACCAAGAATGATTGAAAAACGTTGATATGGTTGAGTGATCATAGAATTCCCTTATGTCTTACATGGTATCACCACAATGCTTCACATATTATTATGTATAACCTTTATTAATGGCATAATAAATTATATGTTGTTTTCATGCATTATATCATTACAAACAATAGATTGGGATTGCATTGATATAAATGGAATTGATTACCAAATGTTTCCACTACATGAACTTTGTTGTATATATCACTTTTTCTCTATTGATTAAATGGTTTAGAGTAGAACATGCACGTCCTCTAGAGGAACACCATGGCTAGAGTTCTAACTGACCTAGTAGGGAGGTGGGTGGTCACTTTTTCGTTCCACTTTAGCAGGGAAAAAAATGTTGTTATTAGATATTTCATTATGCATTGATTATTGTTTCTTTCTTATGAGCAATATGAGCAATATCTGTATCTTTATTTGAGTCAATTTGCTTTGAGCCAATCCATTATGAGTTGGTTGGCTATTATTCGTATTAGATGATTGGCTTAAGGAAACATTCGTACCATCTGATGCACTCGATAATGTTGTTACCACTATAATAGTTGTTACTTATTTTTCCTATAGAGGCCAAACATGTTGGTAGGCTGAACCCACCATATCGATATTTACTCTCATATTTGCAGATATAATTTATGGAAACCTTGACATATATTAGAAAGTAATGTTATTGAATGTTATTGGAAAACAACATTGTAGTTATATGTTTGCCAACATTATTTTACCAATATACTTAGATGCTTGTCCACAACCTTGCAAGGCCGGTTTTATGGGTAGAAAGAAGACAACTTGTCTGTTTACCTTGGCAACAAAGAATAACTCTTTCTCTGAAAGGATGCCCTTGTACTCTCCATGACCCAAAAAATCCAATGTTTCTTCTTACAAATTATATGTTTGCCAACATTATTTTACCAATATGCTTAGATGCTTGTCCACAAACTTGCAAGGCCAGTTTTATGGGTAGAAAGAAGACAACTTGTCTATTTACCTTGGCAACAAAGAATAACTCTTTCTCTGAAAGAATTCCCTTGTACTCTCCATGACCCAACAAATCCAATGTTTCTTCTTATAATAGAGCAACACTAATTCCACTTTTTAAGGCATCACATTCCACAATAAAAGTTTTTTGTGAAGTCTGGCATAGCTAAGACCAGTGCTTGGCACATTGCCTCTTTAAGATGTTTAAAGGCCTTCATTACTTCTAGAGTCCAAGAAAATGTATCTTCCTTTAGTAATGATGTTAGAGGTTCTTCTATGTTATTCGTGCTTTCCATAGCTCTATGCAAATAGAAAACGGAAGTAGCAAACAGATAGGGTCAAAAAAAGTTGCAAAGATCATTTCTAATGGAGGGCAGTAGAGGAGGGAGCTCGACTCCCTCCTACAAGGACGTTGTATCCAGCAAAGGTAAAATGCCAATGGTGAACAACAAGGGTTTTGTAGATGAAACGAACAGGGATAATGAAAAGGAGACAGATGGGACCAAGACTAAGGAAAACAGTAGCACAAAGGACAAGGAGGAAGAAGATAAAAATCAGGGTTCAAGAGACAAAAAACAAAAGGTACCTTGCAAACCAAAAACAGAAATCACTCCTAGAGTAATATTAAATGATCCCTCTCTGCAAGAACACAGGGAACACATGGGGACCTACGCCATAATCTGTAAATTCATGGGACTATGGCCCATTGAAAAAGTTTTACAGACATGGATCAAGTATCACTGGAAACCTAAAGGAAACATTGACCTACATCTGGGGTCAAAGGGATTATTCACAGTGGTGTTCTCAAACATTGAAGATAAAGATAGAATATTCAAAGGAGGACCCTACTTTTATGTTGCAACCGGTCTCTATATGAGGCCTTGTATGATGAACTTTGTCCCAAAGTGGGAGACTTTCACTTCGGTTCCAGTTTGGGTAAGGTTCTATTCTTTACCTCTTGATTATTGGCAAACTGAATCACTAGCTACCATTGGAAATAAACTAGGGAGTTTTGTCAAAGTTTCTGAAGCCACAAGAAGAGGGAAATATACCTCCCTTGCAAGGATATGTGTGGAAATAGATCTAGCAGGAGCTCTTCCAAATCAAGTTATTTTGGAATTTTTTGATGAGGAGTGGGTGCAGACAGTGTACTACAAGCATATCCCATTCAGATGTCATAGATGCCATGATCATTGACATCTATTCAGAGATTTCCCTCCCAGTAAAGCAGACTACAAAGGGAAACTCAATACAATGAAGGACACAGAAAGCTTTCAAAAAGTGGCAAGTAGAGGAAAAGGGGGAAAAAGGGGTTAAAGAAATAACATAATGAGGTGCAGAAGGTCAGTCATAAAAAGTTCCAATTGCTGGAAGAGAATGAAGAGAACACGAGGGAAAGCCAATCTCAGGAGGAAGGCCCTAATGAAAAAGAGAAAGAACAAAACAACAAACAATCTCAAGATATTGGTTATAAAAAAGAGTTGTTGATGAGTGAAACGGAAATGGAGATGGATCAGGAAATGACCCAAAGTGAAATAGATCTGGAAGATAATGAACTACAGGAAATTCTAGATAAGGAAAACCTGGATCTGGAAGGATTCTTGATGCAGGGAACCAAGGGAGGAATAGATTCACTACCTCAAGAAGAATGCAACAGAATACAACAGTTGTTTTTATGGAAAAATCAAGAAAGAGGGTTGGATAAAGGTAAAAATATTCACAAGCAGGAGCACAAAGGTGTGAAGACTATGAAATCAACTCCAGGATTAGCAACTAGAAATCCAGGAAAGAAGAGGGGCAGCAAAAAGCAAAATGAACTCCTGATGGAGTGTGGAAAGTTAATGATAGATTCGAGTAAGATGAAATATCTAACCAGTTACTCATTTACAAATATTTAATTATGAGTTCATATCTTGGAATATAAGAGGTCTAGGTAGTAAAAGAAAACAAAGAATGCTAAGTAACTGAATGAAACTAGCAATGCGAGACATAATCTTCATTCAGGAAACAAAATGTTCCATTCAGAAATTAAAACAAATCCATAGCAAATGGCTTAATAGATTTGTGTTTCTAAAAGTTAAAGCAGAGAACACAACGGTAGGCATCCTCACTCTATGGAACCCCTAGAAAGTTAGCATAATAGATGCTGAGGCATCAAGAAATTATTTATCAGTAATTATTCAACTAGTGGGGATTTTGGATACCTTCCTGGTCACAAATGTTTATGGTCCTCAAAGAATAGATGAGAAACTCAAATTCCTAAACTCCTTTATGGATCTTAGAAGCAGGCATGAAGGAATACCTTGGGTCATCGGAGGAGATTTCAACATGATTAAATCTCTTTCAGAAAAAAAAGGAGGTACCAGAGTGCTAAGTAAAGACTCCGAAGTGTTCCAAACCTTCACAAAAGATATGAAACTAGTTGACTAAGAAACACATAATGGCCTTTTCACTTGGAACAACAAAAGAGGAGGTGAGGCTTAGGTCGCCTCCAAGTTAGATAGATTTTTTATATCAAACGAGCTTATGCTCGAAAATAGAGAAATAATAGCTAGAGTTCTCCCCTTTGGAGGCTTTGATCACTGGCTGATTCAATTAGAAATCAAGGGGATTGATTCTCCCAGGAATAGACCCTTCATGTTTGAGAATATCTGGCTCCCCCACCCATATTTCATCAGTAACATTGAAAAATGGTGGGCCGAAGATTTGCAGATCCAGGGCACTAAAATGTACGTCCTACATAAAATACTTAAGCACATGAAACTCAGACTCAAAGAATGGAACAAGAAGGATTTTGGTAACATTTTTGTAGACAAAATATCAGTGGAAACCAAACTACATGAACTCAATCAAGCACTGATCACAGATGGTTTTGATAAAGTCAAAAGTGAGCAAGCTGAAAAACACCAGCAAGAATGGGAGAGATTATGCAAACAAGAAGAAATCTTTTAGAGACAAAAGTCTCGAATTCATTGGCTCAAAGAAGGTGAACGTAACACTAAATTTTTCCATAGATCCACCATGGCCAATAGAGCTCACAATAGAATCTCTTCGATATTGAATGAGAATGGGGAGCTTCAGACCTCTCATAAGAATATAAAAGAGGTGTTGGTACAACATTTCAGAGGCATCACTAAGGAAAACAATCCAGATAGAGAGCAATGCATCAAGGAAATTACAAAAAATATCCCTAAGCTAGTGTCAAGAGAGGACAATTTTAACATGAATAAACCAGTAATTGAAGAGGAAGTCAGTGAGGTTATTAAAGACATGCAGAATGGAAAAGCTCCAAGACCAGATGGTTTCAATGTAGACTTTTTTAAGACCTACAGGAACATTGTCAAATAGGACATTCTGAATGTTGTGGAGGACTCCAAAAGAAATAGCACAATGCTGAAAGCCCTCTCCTTCATCTCCCTGATCCCCAAGCAGGATTCAACCTTGACTCCTGATAAGTATAGACCCATTTCTTTATGTAATGTGGTATACAAGATTATATCCAAGGTTTTGGCTTGCAGACTCAAACCTCTACTTCCTTCTTTAATTTCAGGGGAGCAATCTGGTTATGTGGAAGGTAGACAAATCCTAAATAACATTATTCAAGCCCATGAGGTAGTTGACATGCTAACCAACAAGAGGTAGGCTGGTATGATCATGAAATTAGATATTGCAAAGGCGTATTACAAGGTGAAGTGGATCTATATCAAGAAGGTCCTTACTGCTTTTGGGTTTGATCACGACTGGATCAGATGGGTTATGGCTTTGGTAACTTCTTCCGGCTTTTCTATTTTGGTGAATGGCTCACCCTCTGAGATCTTCACTCCTAGAGGCCTCAGGCAAGGTGACCCACTCTCTCCATTTCTCTTTATCCTCATGATGAAGGACTGGGCAGATCCATTAAACAGGCCAAAGCCTTGGGAAAGATTAAGGGCCTCCAATTAACGGAGAATGGTCAGACTATGACTCACCAACGATTTGTGGATGATACCATGCTACAAGGAATTCCCACAGTCAAAGAAGATTTAGCATATAAAAAAATCCTAAATGACTTTGCCTTGGCTATAGGTATGGAAGTCAATCTCTCCAAACCAATTTTTTTCTTAAATACTAACATTGCAATTCAGAGAAATATATCCAGAATTCTAGGCTATCAAGGGATTCCCTCCCTTCAAAGTATTTGGGAATTCCCCTTACAGCCAAACCTTTGCACAAAAGTATTTTGGAACCGGTGCTCAACAAGATGCAAGATAAAGTTAAAAAATGGACTATCAGATCGTTGAACCTAGCTAGTAGGCTGATTTTGACAAAGGTCGTTCTTCAACCAAGCCATGTTTTCTTTTTATCAGCCCTCCCAGCTCCCAAAGGTGTCTTACAGCAATTCAGGAATATCTAGAGAGACTTCCTTTGGGGCAAGGAGGAAACAAGGAATAAATGGGCCCTTGTGTCTTGGGATAAAATCAGTAAACCCAACAGTCATGAGGGTCTAGTCTTAGATGATCAGGAGATTGTGAGTAAAGTTTTAGGAGCCAAGCTTTGGTGGAGATGGGTTAAAGAACTAGAAGCTCAATGGGCTAAGACCTAGCAAGAAAAATATGCAAACTCGTGCCAAACAAATGATCTTATAAGAATGTATGGAAACATAAAGGGCTCTTTCATATGGAATAAAGCCTGGGAAAACTGAAGCCTAGTACAAAAATACAGTTTCTGGGAAATCAAAGCAAGAGATCTAGATCTCTTCTAGGAAGACAAATGGCAACAAGAACCAATGCTATTAAGAGAGGAATTTATGAACCTCAAGCAGGAAACAGACTCCCAAGGATTAATCAAAGTTAAAGAATTCTGGAATCTTCCTCATAACTCCTGAAAGTGGAGAAACTGGAGAAACATAGACTGCAGAAATGATAGCTCCATAAAAATAAAAGCAGAGGCAATCATGAGCATGTTAAAACAAAAGAAAATCTTGGTAACAGAGGGGCAGGATCAGTTGAGATGGGGCCTCAATAATGAAGGCACCTTTAATCTTAAGGAAGCAAAAATAATTATCCTGAACCTAGATTCCTATGTTTTGACGAAATCCTGGCAACAACTTTGGAGCCACCAAGGGTGGATGAAGATCAAGCTTTTCATGTGGTTAGTCCATCACACGAAAATCTTAACTTGGGACAATATTCAGAAAAGAGGTGTTATTGGGCCTTCCAGATGTCAGCTATGTGAAGCTCAAGAGGAGACAATGGAGCATATTATCAACAGTTGCACCTACACCACCTGGTTGTGGGATTCCTTTGCTACCATTTTTCAACAAACAGACAGAGATAAAGGAAGTATCATTAATACCCTAAACAAGTGGAGAAGAAACTTTTCACAGAATGAGATCCTTAATTTGGCCTGGGTCTTTACACCAAGCTTCATTATCTAGAATTTTTGGAAAGAAAGGAATAAAAGAATTTTCAAGGATGAAAAAACTATTCCTCTTCCCCCGCTGGATCTGATCTTGAAGTTGATTAAGGAGACTATTAGCACCACTTTTTGCAATTATCCCAAGAACCCTCCCTCAAAAAATGAGATAAGAACTCTCAGGCAACTGAGAATGCAAGAGATTATTCCCAATGGACTAAGCAGAAAAGAAAGAAATGTGGAAATGGGAAAGGAGTTCTGGCATCCTCCACCGAAAGGTTTTCTGAAATGCAATATTGATGGCGCTTCAAAATGCAACCCCGGAATAGCTGGTTATGGAGGGGTGTTAATAGATGAAGAAGGAATCATAATATTTATATTCCACTGCCGTTTAGGTAAAGCCACCAACAATATGGCTGAACTAATGGCTTTAGAACAATGTGTAGAGCTGCTGAAACTAAATCATAGCTCAAATGTCATTATAGAAGCATACTCAGAGATCTCCATAAACGTTGTTAAGAGAATTAGTTTCGGAGCAGTGCCGAAGAAGGTCTCAAAACACTAGAGACTAATACAAGTGTACGAAATAATTCAAAAACATCTCCTGAGTCTATGAACTGTTAGTTTCGGCCATGTTCGTTAAAAATCCAATCAACTAGCAGATACTCTGGCCAACCAAGGAGTAATTAATTCAGAATACTGAATTGAGATGAAGTGGCAGGAGACACCTTAGGGTAGATTAAAAGATATCTGTGATGAACAAGTGGTAGAGGACATAGACATTTTTAGATATTGGGCCAGAGTGAAAGGCATGGAATGAAGATCTCTATGCAAGTTCGATCACAATACTCTAGTTGGTACCTAGAGGAAGGGCAAGCACAAAGCGGTCACAGAACACCCTAGTTTAGTTCTCAGTCAACAGCAACACAGGGTTCAGTTCTCAGTCAGTGGCAGTCTCTGGTGCAAGTTCTGAGGTGTGCTTGTGCGGGAAAGGTGATTGGAATTTTCCGGTGGAGGCTATTCCACTGCAATCCTCTCACGGTTCGGTATACCAAGCTCAAAGCGGTTACCAAGTGATCGCATGGCTTCGGAAAGGTAAGTGGTATCATAATTTTGGAGTGATTCCATTAGGCTCCCAACACGTGGCATGGGAGTGGTAATTAATACCACCCTCCATCGCCCGTTAAAGTTTGGACATTTAGGCTGTGTGATAATTCACCGAGCCATTTGTTTTCGTAGCATGAAGCAACGGTCAGATTTGAACGTGCGGTTTTGTGGGACCATTAGTCTTATCAGGCTCTTCGTGACAGACTTGGAGGATAAGCGGAGTATTACATTAGGTTAGTGAAGTGTAAAGTTCAACCTAAGCTATTATCTAAGAGATTAGCATTGTATGTTGTAAAAGGAAGGGTCATTTCTATGGCAAAACACCCTTGGTTTCCTGATTCCATGAGGGGGTCAGGCTTTTTGTATATGCTGTAATTTTATTTTTGATTTAATGAAATAGAAGGATCGATTCTTGCTTCAGCAAAAAAAAGATGTTAGAGGTTCTTCTATTCTCCCATAATTCTTAACAAACTTGTGATAATATCCTTTCAACCCGATAAATCATTGAAGATGCTTTATGGTTGTGGGGATTTTTTTTCCTTAACGCTTTAATTTTGATAAGGGCTAACTTAACACCCTCATGAGATACAATATGACCCAAATATTCCACCTCTTGGACTCCAAAGAATCATTTGGAGGTTTGGAGGTTTTGGAGAAACAATTATATGCAAAAACCTCCAAATGTTACTTTGGAGTACAAGTGGTGGAATATTTGGGTCATATTGTATCTCATGAGGGTGTTAAGGTAGAACCTAACAAAATTAAAGCCATTAAGGACTGGAAAATCCCCACGACCATAAAGAATCTTTGAGGATTTCTTGGGTTGAGAGGATATTATCACAAGTTTGTTAATAATTATAGGAGAATAACGACACCTCTAACATCATTACTGAAGAAAGATGCATTTTCTTGGACTCCAGAAGAAATAAAGGTCTTTGAAAATCTTAAAGAGGCAATGTGCCTAGCATCGGTCTTAGCTATGGTAGTCTTCACAAAAACTTTTATTGTGGAAGGTGATGCCTCAGGAAATGGAATTGGTGTTGTTTTAATGTAAGAATAAAGTTGCTTTTCTTTTGAAAGTCATCCAATCAAAGGAAAGTATTTACAAAAACATATTTATGAGAAGGAAATGTTCGAAATACTACATGCACTAAAGAAATTGTGACCTTACCTAATGGGAAGACACTTCAAGGTAAAAACATATTATGATAGTCTTAAATAACTTTTGAAACAAAAATTATCTTCAGAAGAGTAGTGAAAATGGGTGATAAAGATGTTGGGTTATGACTTTGAAATCATCTATTAAAAAGGGAAGAAAAATATTTTTGCATATGCACTCTCAACAAAGGATGAGGATGTGGAAGCATTTCTTTGTGCCATTTCTATTATCAAACCTAAGTGGATAACCAAAGCAAGGGATGAATGGAAGAATGATGAAGAGGTGTGGTCACTCATTCAAAAGATACATCCAGATCCCAGTACATCTTATACATTTAGTTGGAAAAATGATTCATTATGGTACAAAAATTACTTATATATTTGAAAGAATTCCCAACTCAAACAAACTATTCTTTTGGAATTGGACACTTGTCCCTTAGGAGGGCACTTAGGATTTTTAAAAACTTATGATAAGGTCAACAAGGAATTATTTTGGATGGCCTTAAATCTGATATTTAGAATTTTGTGGTAGAATGTTTGGTTTTCCAACAAAATAAAGTTGACACAATTAAGAACTCAGGTCCATTACAACCTTTAGTCATTCCAAGTCAATGTTGGGAGGAGATCTCAGTGGATTTTATCACAGGTTTACCCAAGTTTCAAGGAAAGAGTGTCATCTTATCATCCTCAATCTAATGGTAAAATTGAGATAGTGAACAAATGTTTGGAAGGATATCTTCGTTGCTTTGTATCTCATAAAAAACACAATGGGTCAAGTGGTTACCTCTAGCTGAATATTGGTATAAAAATTCTTTCCATACCGCAACAAAAATGACCCCATTTATGGCACTTTATGGATATTATCCACCATCCATAACATCAAGTTTAAGAGAAAATTCTAAGGTTGAAGTAGTGGAAGATCCGGTCGAGCGTCAGCAACAAGTTCTCCAACTGTTAAAGGAAAACCTCACTTTGGCGCAGAATCAAATGAAACAACAGACATATCAACATTGCAATGAAAGAAGTTTTCATTTAGGTGACTGGGTATTTTTACATATACAACCATACAAAAAAATGTCTCTCAAGCAAGCTAATAATAATAATAAATTATCACCCAAGTAATATGGTCCTTACAAGGTGTTGCAAAAGATTGGTACTATGGCATACAAATTGGAGTTGCATGCATCTTCCCGAGTACATCTACTTACTATGTTTCATGCTTAAAGAAGCTTATCGATGACAAGCTTCCAATTCAAACAGTGTTTCCAAAACTTGATGAAGAAGGAAAATTCATATTTGAGCCTGAAGCAGTCACGGAAACAAGAACCCAATAGGTACATAATCGGTCACATTCAGAGTATCTCATTAAGTGGAAGAATTTACCCATTGAAGATTCCACATGGGAGGGTGAAAATTTTATACATAAGCATCTATAACTACTCAAGCATTAAGGACAACAATTTTTTGAAGGAGAGGGGCATGTTATGTCCCTATAATACTAGAGTAGCCCTCTTATTGTTATTTTTTGTGTAGCCCCCTTATTGTTATTTTTATGCCCATGTAGCCCCTATGTTGTTATTGTTGTGCCCCATAAAAGCCCACTATTGTTATTATTGTGCCCTTACATTATTATTGTTATGTAGGCTCTGATTATATTGTGACCCCTTAGACTCCTAATATTATACAAAGGAGGTCTTGTCATTTGTATCATCCAAGAATTGTTCATTTATGTAATGTAAAGGAGGTTTCCCCCTCAAAGAGGATAATTTTTAAGTCATTGATCTATCTATTTGTGTGTTGGTTGCATAACATATCATTATTTCCTATATATTTCTATGAAAAAATAGACTTGTATAAAACTTATAAGACTTGGTTTCATGTTAAGATTCCTCCAAAAATAAGTTGGCTTACTATAAAGAAGATATGTAATATCTAGGATAACTTGGCTTAGTCAATCAAATAATAACAAGGAAGGCCTTAAAAAAACCACAAGTTCAATTGATCAAACATCTAGCTCAATTACACAAAGGTTTGAATTCAAGGATAACAAAGGGGAAGTAAAAGCTATTTTATTTTTATTATACCCTCACTATTATTTCCATGATTCACAATGAATTTTCAAAACATATTATTAAAATAAAATTAATTCTTTGTAAGTATGAATTAATCCCATGGATAGAGGAGAGGAAAGAAAACACAAAAAGAGGAGAAACAAATAGCATTAAGAGAACCATGCCAACAATTATATTATTTTTTTTTTATTTCTTTGAGAAGATGCCATAATAAAGGTGCCTCTTTGTTAGCTTGAGGGGGCCTAACCCAGGTTCAGTGTTAATTAGCCAAAAAAATCCCTACACTACTATCCCTTTTGGCATCAGTCTGCAGAGCGTCGACCGAAGTCTCACCCGAAGCAGCATGGGGGGATGTTGGAACCAAGTTTCCGCACTCTAATATGGTTGTGATGTTGTTTGATTTCTTCTATCCCTGCCTTCACACAGGTGGTCCCAATCTAGGGCTTGTAATACAAACTCTCTATTCAGGCTTTCAATACCTTTGCAAGTATACGATCGACCTTCTTGCAACCCTAACTTGGGGCTCAGGTGCTTTCGCACTATTATGGAAATGCACTGTGCAAATTCCTCAATTACCCTAAGTGACTTGCTTATCTTTTCAACTACTTAAAGTTATCACTGCGCAAGAAGATATTTGTAATTGTGTTCAATTATTCAATGTAGTGGCATTCATTCATGCATTTTATAAGCATAATAAAGGAAAATCATACATAAAATATCCAAATGCATCGACAGAACAAAGACATAGAAATTGTAGAATAACGCATTTTATTAATATCTTCCAAGTGTTTACCGAATCTATCCATCCTGTGCACACCACTGCATGGGTCTGCGCACTCAGCTATGAACTTCTACCCTAGGCCTCTGCACACTTAGCTACAAATCCTCTACCTACACTACAACCAAAGACTTAGACTTCTTGCTATAAAGCTATGACTCTCTTACCTGTTCAATCCCTCTAACTACTTAGAGCTTAGCTCTTTTTATACAACCCCATGGTCTGCAGACCATGGGTAGATCTCTTACAACCAACTTTACTTTAAAAAATTAAGGGTAGACTACACTTTATGGCACATAACACCTTTGCGCTCCGTGACCACAAAATGCAGAGTCTTTACAATAATATTACAAAAATTTGACTTAAACATTTTCTTTTAGCCCCAAAACTGCCCTTGGGGGATCCCGCTTCCAACAGGCCCCCAACACAAACATCATGACTTGCCCTTAAGTCACTTGGTTCACTCGGTAAGCATGAAGATATTTGCACGAAGCCCATCCAGCTCGACCCTGATGACTGTAACTTTGGCTATGCACTGAGCTGCTTCCTGCTTCGCATCTTCAACGGTCTTCTTGGTTACTAGCCCTAGGCTATCAGCCTCAAGCTATTGTTGTGTCACTTGTAGAGTCACAAGCTTCCTTCAATGTTTCCGGTGACTGTATAAGCTTCCTCCTGCCAGGGATTTAGTCACGCCTTTAGCACTGATTCCTTATGCAACGCTACGTCCACTTGTTCCTTTAGCTGCTCGGCTTCCTGCATCTTGGCTAACTTTGTGTCAGCATGATGGATCGCGTTGTGCCCTTAAATTCGTCATAGCACAGTTGGAGTTCGCACGCTTTTGGTTCTAGCCTCTGGATGTTTGGGCCTTCCTGCAAGCTGGTAAGGACCTCAAACAATTGTTTGAACAACTATGTACATTTTGCTACTGCACTCTCCGCTGCCACAACTACTTCTGTGACAGCGGCTGCCCACTGTTCCTTTACTTGTGGTGGTGTTGAAGGATGATCCCTCAACTGAAGCTCTGTAATCTGCAGGTTCAACTCCAACTAAACCTGTGCAATATATGTCCAAGTGTTTCTCATCCCTATGGCCAATTTGCAGATACAGACCTCGACTAGCTCCTCCTCTGGAATGGCCAATTCCGAGACCATTCTACAAGCCTCCTCCACGACCTATATGATATTCTTATTCTGGCTGGTTGCCTCAGCCTCAGTGGCGATGGTAGCATTCTTTTGCAGGGCCATCTACTCGTTGTTTATCTTTTGTTCACTGATCACCTAGACGATGCGGTGCTCATGGGCCCTCAGCTCTACAATGACTCCATCCTGTAAGAGGTGGAGCACTTCGCGCAGGAGTGCTATCAGGTTCAATACCACTCCCTCCAAGATGCTGACAGTGGGCCTGTCAGCCTCATTTTCTATTGTCAGTACACCATCCGGCAACACTAGTGCATTGGAAGCCTTTGTGTGCAACATATAAGCAGCCTCTGATGTGCCGATAGCTAAGCTAGTGGATAGAATACTAGCTTACAATGCGTGGGTTTGCAACTCCTGCAGCCCTGTCTGCATGGTCCCTAGGAGGACATGTTGTTGCTTCACAAATTGCTGGAGGACCTCTGCGGTGACATCTCTAACTGTGTCACCAATATCATATAAGTTGCCCTCCATCAATGTGATGGGGTCCAATGAGGTCTTACTTGCCTTGGATTTCTTTCTAGACCCTCCATTTTCCAGCTCTCTCGGGCGCTTAATGTGGCCGAACGTCTCCTAAGGGTCCATGACGTGCTACTATGTGTCCTCCTTTTCAGTTCGGTTGAAGGCGACCACGCGCCTTTGTCAGAGCCCCAATCTATGCCACCTTTTCCTGCCTCCTTTCCTGTTTGTTCTACTTGGGCCTTCTCAGTAGCCTCCTTCTTCCTCTTTTTGACCAGTTGTGCCATCTTTAGCTTGGCCTCTTCCTTCTTATTTTGTGCAACGGACTTGCTTCCACCCACCACCAAGTCTGTCAAGGTGTGCCACTCCTCCGGCCATTTATCCAACACCACATCGATGGCATCATCTATGGCTAGGTATGGCAAACCGTACCACTTCTGCACAAGGTCGTTCTGCGCCCTAATCAAAATCCGATGGAAATCAACCTTAAACTCGGCATAGCTCTGTAGGTTAGCATATACCGTGGGAAAAAATCATGGCTTACAATTGATAGCCATCCTGATATTTATTTCCATTAAGATCCAGAAGATCTTACTGTATCAAACACGCTCTGCGTCCTTGGTCTCCCACAGCGAAGCATACTTCGCTGCTTCAGGAAGGTCTAGCACGATCGAGGGGAATTGGCTCTCCGCTGGTAGCTCCCACACTACAAGAAAAATCGACGGCAAGAGCCACACGTAGTGGAACGTCTTGCTTTTTTCTTGCGCTTCACGACAGTTCACTAGGAACTCTCCGTGAAGGTAGTCTAACTAGTTATACTAGACTCCTTCCGCGCACTATTGTGTGAGTGTGACGACAGGCGCCTGTACCTCATCAGAGCGACACTTCCATATCACCATCCTTGCAAGGATTTGTGTTTCCACCGTCATAGCAAGGTCACAGATGTTGGAGATAGCATACCCGTGCGACTTCTTTACCAGTTTGAGCTTCTCTTTCATTGATTCTGTGAGCGCTAGCTCGCCACCCTTGCCGCCAAATATCATAGCTGGGTTTTCACCTATACACAGCAGGCACATTATGTGGTGAATCAACATATCTGTGATGGGTATCAGCTCTTCTAGCCACAAACACCCATCACGTACCAATCACAGTAGCTACTTGATAACCAAAACTATCACAAGGGTGTAGTGTTAGTGCAACACCCAGAGAAGGTTGAGTAATCCTGCCTTTTCTACTCCTCTATCCACTTCCACGACTCTAGTGAAGTCATCCTCGTATTCATGTCTATGATGTAGTGCATCAACTGTTCGTTCACCAGGTGTGGGAACTTCTCACGGTCCACCAAGTCCCAGTTTTCTTGCTTTAAAATCAGCACCCATGCCAAATGCAGACCGTGAAAAGTGATTTCATCTGGTAGCAAAGGGGTTTGTAGGGGAGTCTTACTTTCATCAATGTCCTTTGGGACCTTGGACTTAGGCTTGCGCGAAAGGACATACTCTGGCAACCATGTAATAAGGTCTGCACCTTGGGCTTCAACCTCCTCTATTTCCACTTCCACATCCTCATCATCTATGGGGATGTCTTTGATATCCTCCTCTTCTGCTTCTAGGTTTATAGCCTTGCTTTTCTCTTGGGTAGTGGGCTTTGGTGGGTTTCGTCTTGGTGACATGTGCACCAGTATGGCAGGCTACTTTCCCTTCTTGTATTTCATGGTATCCTTGGTTGGGGTTGGCTTCAGCCTTAACGTTCTCGAAGATTTAGGGACCTCTGCCAATACTTCGACTACTTCTAGTGCAGCTACTTCGGTCCCCATATCAATTTCCTGCACATTTTCCTCAGCGGCCACTCCTTCAGTGTTCATAGCTTCTGCATGGGTTGACATGACACTTTTCACCAGTGCTTGTGTCTCTTTTGACAATTGTTCAAACACTGGACTCACTATCAAATCTTGAAACAATTCATAGTTCATGTGCACCTGAGAGCGCAACAACTCAATTCTCAAAATGCCAATTGTTTTTCACTAGGAAGCCACTTGTAATTTATAGGGAAATTTGAATTCAAATCCGACTGTTCCCCGTGAAATCAGTTCATTAATGCCATATTGGCAGTAGATTCTCAAGGATCTAAGCCATAAATTTCATCTTAAATGTCAGTTTCCGGCTCCATTTGGCCTCACTTATGTCGTCTTTTCATGAACAGTGACTTTAACGGTCACTTTCCAGCTGACATGTGCGATTTCTCCCTGGGTAGCATGGCTCCCTCCACGTTGCCGCGGACCTAGTGACACGTCCTTACTTCGCACCATCTTCCCATTGCACAACTCCCCCACCTGGGAAATGTAGTTTATAGTCCTGCACCTCCTTTCTACTGCTTGGAGTGTTAACACTGTGCCCTTTTCATTTAGTCACATGGTCAGACCACCGATGTATGGCTTCAAGTGACTGCCACTCACCTTTCCTGGGAAGGGTTCTCCATTTAACTTGACTAGTTGTACCACACCTCCATCGGTAATCTCCTTAATAAAATAAGGCCCTAACCAGTGCATCTTGAATTTTCCTGGAAATTTATCAAACTTACTATCATACAACAAAACCAGATCATTTACCTTAAATGTGCATAGCTTGATGTGTTGATCATGCCATGCCTTTTCACGCTGCTTTTAGACTGCTGGTAAAATCCAGCCAAAAATCTTTCTTCTTTCAACTCATGCCAATGCGCGAGCCTCTCTTCCAGGGCTCTGTGATCCATCATAACTGTGAGTGTTACTATGCGTAGATTAGGCACAATGTATTCCATAGGCATGATGGCTTCCACGTAATAGACAAGACTAAAAGGGGTTTTTCCCATCAACTTCTTGCATGTCGTTTGATAAGCCCACAATACTGCAGGTATGTGTAGGTCCCAATCACTTTGTTGAGAATTGCAAACCTTGGTCAACATGTTTTCAAGCACTTTGTTGAATGCCTCCACTGTCTCATTGGCCTGTGGGTAATAAGGTGTGCTCTTCTGGTGATATACCTAAAATTCCTCCGTTAGTGCACTGATCGTCTCATTTGGGAAGTGCATACCACGATCACTCATCAAGATCCTTGGACATCCAAATCGTGTCAGTACATGCTCAAATAAAAATCACGGCTGTCATGCCCATGCAATCCTTCACTGGCTGTGATTCTTCCCAGCGAGTCAAATACTCCGTACCAGTGATAATGTACCTGGCTCTTGTCTTCCCTTGTGGCTGAATGGGTCATACAAAATCTATTGCCCACTTCTTGAAGGGTTGCAACGTCATTTGTGGATTCAAGGGAATTTCATCCCTCCGTGATGGCTTGCTCATTCTTTGACATACATCACACGACTTGCAATATACTTTTGAATCCTGGTGAAGGGTTGGCCACCACAACCATGCGTGTAGAATCTTCTACACGGTTGATCTCTTGCATAATGTCCTCCCGTAGTGCCCCCCATGAGCGTCCATGAGGATGTTGATTCTCTCGAAATTAGGTACACACCATCACAATTTCTCATTGTACCCATTTTTTATAGATGCCCAACAATGACAGAGAAATCTACTACGTGCACCACTAATTCCTTCTTTTTCTGGATAGTGTATCCTTCTGGTGTTGTTCCTATAGTTAGAAAGTGTATTATATCCTCAAAATGACCATCCGCGACATGCACTACAAATAGCTACGTGTCAAGCAATCCTTCTTCCATGTTAGTAGGTTCCTCCCCTGTTTCGATGCACAACAGGTGGTCTAGTCCTACGTTCAATCATCTTGGGTTCACAATAACTTCAAAATTGTACTCTTGGAATAATAAGAGCCATCAGCAGATTCGTCTCCCCAACACAAGCTTATTAACCAGGTACTTCAGCATGGAGTGATCCCTATGTTAGCGTTTGAGATTTCACCTAGGCTGAGATAGACAAACCTCAAAGCTACATCAAACCATTTCACCTCGTAGCTAGCCCTACGAGGTATGAGAAGGCTCTCTCGGGTCAAACTCGGTGTATTTTTCAATAGGATGAGCTGACCAATTAGAAACACTGATTTTAGGCTAGTAAACTGATAAGGAGGATTGATTTAAAGTTTTTGGGGTTTTTGATGGCAATTGGAGGGAGTGCAATTCAGGGTGCGGGGATTGAGCTCAGTTTTTGCAGGTGGTTCTTTGGGGCAAGGTAGGAGTTTTTGCTGATGCCTTTAGCTAAGATGGATGATCAAGGAGGAAAGAAGAGAAGCTAAAGAGGGAAAAAAATGAATTTGAATCTTCTCTAGACAGTGGAAAACATAAATATTAAACAAAATTGAAAGCTGAGCATGGCATGCATGAATTCAAACTTTATCACTTCTTTTTTTTAATTAGCAGCAAGAGAATAAGAGATGGAACACATAAACACACTTACAATGACAAGTAGGAAACACACCATCAACACAATAATCCACAAGAATCCATAATGAAGTCTGCAAGCAAAACCCTGGTCTTCCTTTTCCTCAAATTGCAGGGATACAAGTGAAATATACAATAGGAGCTTCTCCCTCAAGAGTCCAACCATGAAAATGAGTAAGAGAAGGCATAATATAGAAGATCTAACTCCTTTCCCAACCTCTAGGGGTCGAGCTCAGCTTTCTAGGAGCTGTTTCAACTAATTCTAAATTAATCACTAGATAATAGGCCAGCACAACAACTTGCCTCTAAAACTTAGGAAACCTATCCATGCATTACATATTTATCATTTACATCAAAGAAGCTTCTAGAAGTGGTAAAGAAGAGTAAAAATATCTAAGTGCCATGAAATTTACACAAAATCCATCATTTACATTCCCCAAAAGTCAACCAAGGTGAAAACAGTGTTTTGCTGGCCAAACTGGTCAAAACTGGCAAATTTGCCTGAGTGGCCGCGCCCGTGACTTTGACTGGTAGCGCGCATTGGCAGCTCTATTTGAGGGCCTTCCCGGTGTCCAAATCTGGTGCAAGATAGCTCGTTGGAAAGTTCTGGCAGTCTACTTTCCAACCCAACTGAAATTTTGGAATTTGAGTTGATTTGACCCCTCAAAAAGCAAATCTCCCAAGACTGCTTTCTGCAACTCAAAAAAGGGGCAGAAAGTAAAAAGTTGCATGTATTTTGAGATTTTGGGAGCCCAAATCTTCACAAAATTTGAAACCCTTCCATAGGAAAGTGTATCTTTGCATGAAAATTCCAAAAATGTAGAGTTTTTCCCGTTCTGAGCTGTCCTCATGACTGGTCGCATGCGGGGTGAGACCACTCGAATGGCCAAAACCTGTAAAATTCCCAAAATGCTAAAAATGCCTCAAAATTCTCAAAATTTCTTGGGTTTGTTGCTAGGAGGAAGATAATGAGTATCATGGTGAGTGAGAGAAGCCTCGGCCAAGATACGGAGCGGGTTGGTCTTCTTCTTCCTCTTGCGGACCTCAGACAACCTTCTTTGGAACATTTTCATCTTTGCCTTGCAAACATGCATCCTTGCCCAATAATGGTTTTTCATGTTCCTTAGCAACTTGTTGTTTTGATTGTCCTTAGGCAACAGCCCCTCTAAGTGTGTATTTACCCGGATAAGCATGGATTCCCTCTCCTTGGGTAGCAAGTCACCGGGCCTCCTACGGTTGATGACTCGATCACTTCGAATCCTCCATAGCTCATCCAACTCTTTCTCATCCTCCAGCTATTTGTTTCGCTGCTCTAAATATTTGATTATCCAATTTTCCATCAATAATTTTGTTTGCAGTGAATGAATCTCAGTGCTTTGCTCTCGGATGATATCCTTGAGCTCTGTGCTAGGAGAATCGGCGTCAAGATCAATAACCGGATCACCTGACAATCTCGCCTCAATCATGGGCTGCTTGCCCTTCTCTGCTACCTGTGCTGCTGTCGGTAATGAGGTCCCTTCCACCTGGTATGGAGATAACACTCACTGATCTGATGATGATGACGAGACCCCTTCCACCTGCTGTGGAGAAAATACTCGTCGAGCTGCTGCAAACAAGGTCCTATGACCTCTGTGATATGTACACTGCAGTGGGAAAACAACATGTCTCAGCACAATAATCTCGGGCTGGTGTGATGGACCTCCCTCCTCATGAATGGCCTCTAGCTCTAGCTGTGGCTGTGGTGGGGCTGTAAAGAACTCATGAGAAGTGAAATCTGCCCATGGAATGCCCTACTGACTCAACTGATGAGAAACAATGAGCTGGATGAGACCATGATGGCACAAACTCCTATGCTGCTGAGCTGGGGACTGCCTCTGAAATACGGACGCCATCCTCTGAATGTCCTGGAAGAAGAAAACCAGGATGTTCATCATCCTCACTCGGGTAAAGTGCATCAACAGGCGAATGTGACAAGAGAAGACCTGTGAAAATCTTCCCTTGCATGTAAAGTAATGCATGATAAGCCGCATGCTTGGAGCATACTTCGCCCGGAGGAATCTGAAAGGAAAGACCCCTGACAAGTGACTCACGAATGCTGGCCTGACATATGGTTCAAAATAAAAAAAATCCAGCATTTTGCGCTAGGCCACACCTCACCCACATTTGGTATCCCGGTAGCCTCTGAAATCACCTCCGAAGATAATACAAAATTCACCCCTGCAAGAGTGACCTGCCCATCATGAAGGTGCAAAACAAATAAATAGGCCAACTCCCTGTGATGCTGAATCTGAGCAAGCCTCTCATAGAACTGAAAACATGACATATAATGGAAACCATTCATTGCCAAAGGACAGGCCTGCAATTCTGCCAAAGAGGTGGGTTCCTCTCTCCTATGATGACCACCTTTTCCACCCTTACGAGGCCTCTGTTGTACCTCAACCTCTGTAGATGATGAATGGTCATCACCTTGCTCATAAGTCTCGGTATCTGACATGGTTTTGGAGCAAGATGGGCAAACTGAAGGACAAATTGGACTGCTGCCTCTGCCTGCAAAAATGCTGAGAAGTATGCTATTTTCAAGGGGAAAAAATCATAAGGGAAATGTTAGGGGAGGGATTTTTAATAAGGAATGGGAAAATATATAAAAAGATGGATTTTTAAGGGATAATTCACAAAATGTTAAACATATCATCTCATCTTCCATCATTAGGAAATCATTTGCAACGAAATACTTTATTAGGATTTAATCATAGGGGAATAAGACTTCTTTTACATCTTGTCATAAGGGAAAACATATCTTAATTGAACAGGATTTTAGGGAAGGGGTAGAGAGGAAAACAGGGCTTGGTTTTGGGGAGACACAACAATATTCTTTTGCAGACGATAATTACAGCAATATGTCCATTTTATACATATACACAGTTGCATTTTTCTTGTTTTTGCTATGGATATGCAACAGCAGCGTGTCTTCTATTTTTCAATGACTATGCACAGCAATATCTCTTTTTTTTTTATATTTGGTCATTTTGGCATATTATTGCTCTTTTCTCTTTTTTACATAACATTTTTTATTCTTTCTGTTATCCATTTATTTTCCTTGCTGTTGTTCATTTAGTTTGCTTGCTGTGT